>ML783412.1:585415-615365 GCA_009831015.1 Picea engelmannii | reverse complement strand
GCTTCCTTCTAGTTGGTGCTAGAGAAACCAGGGAGTTGGTGCTTCCTTCTAGTTGGTGCTAGAGAAACCAGGGAGTTGGTGCTTCCTTCTAGTTGGTGCTAGAGAAACTAGGGAGTTGGTGCTTCCTTCTAGTGGGTGCTAGAGAAAATAGAGAGTTGGTGCTCTCAGCAAGTTGCAGCTTGCAATATAGAGGTTGTAGCCTCACATTGAGTTGGTGCTCAATTATATATGATGGACAGAACTTAAAAGACTACCTATCATTTCTAAGAAGAAGAGGTTTTCTCCCTTTATGGGTTTCCTCGTGAAAATCTGTCTCTGTGTATATCTTATGTGTGACTAATGCTCATTATTTTATTGTCCATATGTTGTATAATGTTGATGATCACTTGACGAAAGATTAAGAATGTATTAATAGACTTAAAATTGTTTAAGCACAATAACAACTGATTCACCCCCCCTCTCATTTGTCTTAGTAATTTCAACACAAGTAGGAGTTAGATGATATCCCCATTTTTTGGGATAACTAAGGAGATCATGTCTCGAGGCCCTCAGGTTGCAGATATGGAGTGCCCAGATACCACATGACTACCAATTTCCACCTAAAAAATATGTAATACCACTCTATATCCACATTTTGGATCCATTGTCAAGGCATCCACAACACTAGCTAGCTTCTATAAGGAAGATGGGTCTTGCTCCATGCGGTACAATTCAAATATTGTGGCATGTATTCACCCTATTATTTGAGGCAATTAAGCATGTTGTATTTAAGTTAATTTTGACTATAGAATGTATGCTTGGACATTATTCTTTTGATGTTGTTTCTCTTTGGCGAGTTTCATAAATTTCCTACTAAGTGTCCAAAATTTGTGAATGGGGATCCCTTAAGGGTTTTTCATACCATTCCCAACCATACTTACCGCTTTACACTAATTACATTCCCATCATATTGCCCTCTTCTAGGCCCTTTGAATTTATTGAGCTAAGAAGGGCATGTACCTCATTTCATGGGAAGAAGCGGATGAAGGCCCATAGAGATTATTGTTGGTTAAAAGGATAAAAGAATAGATATAGACCTTCCAGATGCTTTGCCCAGGGATCCCTGATAAATAAATGACATGATTCTCTATAATAAAAGGGGGACCTACAAAAATAAATGTTAGTGAATTTTTAAGGGGTTAGTTGGAGGATGGGAGGTCTCATCACGATTCATCCTAACATGATCATGAGTATTTAGTGGTATGAAATTACCATCATCTGATCACCAAGACATGGTAGTGGCTCTCAGATATAGAACTAAGAGAAAGTGGGTCTCATCACGATCCAACCTTATCATTTTTGTGAGGTATTTCTAAATGACATTGTCATTATCTATACACCAAGCCACGACAGTGGCCTTCAAATAGTTCCTTAAAACATGAAAGAAAGAAATAATGGAAAGAGAGATGGGCTTGGAAGAAGTGCATCACAAATGAAGATGCCACACACCCTCTACAAAGGCACCTATAAATAAGATAATGCGTTCCCTTTGATGTAATGAAACTCATCGAGATATGAAGTCTAAACCCCTTCCAACTCAACATCCACTACCTAAACTTGAAAGGACATCCTTGGGAGCATCCCCTACTTTAGGGTTTTGGTCTACCCAATAGGAAATTTATGACACCATTCCCTTACTTAAACTTTGTCAATTGTATAGTGTTTTTGAGTATTTGTTTAATTTGATGAGGTAGTTTTGATGCACATGTTTAGGTTCCTTTCTTATTATATGTGGTTTACACTTGTCATGATATATTTGAATTGAGATCTTTGGAGGGTGTACTCTTTGTTTTGTAGGACCTTGGTTGGTGGCTAGTTTTGGAAGAACAAGCCTAGCTTGGGATTTCATGGAGCAAAGAGCCCATAGGTTGGATGTTGTAGGCAAACACACCGGATCATAGATATATGCCTTTGGAGGCTTACATGTAATCATGGAGGATCTTATCCAACCCCTAGTACACTAACAACTTTCCTAGGAGAGGCAAAATGTCATGTTTTGAGGGTTGACATCATGCTTGAGGGGGTTTGATGGTGATGGAGTTACTTCACATTGTTGCTTGGCATATTTGGACCAGGGGATATATGGATTAACCCTAGCACATGATGATGAGGCTCAAGGAGCCTCAATGACTTGCATTTTCCTCTCCAACAACTTGTTCTAGTGGTCAAAACATCCCCTAAAGGGGTGACACCATCTTATTTTTAGGGTTTATATTGTGTTAGATTGAAAATTAAAAATTATTATTTGATGCAAGGGGTATGATAAAGGTTATTGACCCATTATATTATGTTTTACCCTTGCTAAGTGGACAAACTACATGTTAACTTTTTTGTATAAATAGAGATCATGTGAATCTCATTTCATAACATAACTCTCCTATTGTGAGATGATACTTGGCTGAAATTTGTGCCCTATTTGGGAATTTCTCATTGTCTCTTAGTTTCTACTCTCTTGTAATAGTTTTACTTTGGCTATTGGATGGATGGATGATGTGTTATCTCTAGTGGAGGACTATTTCTTGTTTTATGGTGGATTTTCTTGGTTAAAAAGAGGTTTATCTTGTTAGTGTTTGTACTAGGTAAGGAATCTTTGTTTCTATTTCTTCTTTTCTTGGTTTCAAGGTTAATTTGATTAATATTTTGGGGAATATAAGTACATACAGCCCCAATAATCCCATTGTAATTTTCTTGAAATACTTTGTTGCATAAGGAAATACTAGGAGGAGTCAAAGGGTTTACACCCTCCTAGGGATTTTCTTAGCTATCCTAGCTTGACTTGGGGAGTAAAAATGCTTACACCCGCAAGGAAGTAGCTCACCTAGATCTCTAATTTTGAGATTCCATAACCCAATAGTTAAAGGAACTAATACTATTTGCATTGGAGAAATAAAATCATTGCACTGGTATATGTGAAAACACAAGATTTTGAGATTGTCTAAATTGGAATCTATTATATGTGATTAAAGCTTGATAAGGCCACAAGCGAATTTTGATTGGTCAAGGATATTTTATTGTTGTTATAAAATTTATACTACAACCATTAGGGCTGCAACAAACGCATTTAACTTCTTTTTCTTAGTCAATATTTATCTGTCAAAAATTGCTAAGAAGTTGCCATATTAATCTACTAATCATTGTGCATCTTTTGGGTGGTTTACTTTTGATTTTTGGTGGTTAAATATTGTTGTTGTAGCAATTTTTTTCTCAATCCATAATGTTGCTACAATAATTCTTTGAAAACACTATCTACCAGCCCTCTTTTATAGCCAAAGTTTGTGCTTGAATAATTGAAAGTTATCTATTGGTTTAGTGCTTCATTGTTCAATAATTGTTTGAAAATTTTGATGGTTAATTATGCAGTAAATAGCTATTTTTCTTTTTGATATATATTTATGTTTACTGTTGCAATTAGGGATAGAAAAATTAACTTGCTTGTCCACCTAACATATATTTTCAATACTTTGTTTTCGTTGTGTCTTGAGGAGGTACTATCTCTTTGCAAGCCACTCAATATTTTGACAAACTCAAGTAACCCTCGAGAATCATCACCAAGCTCCCTTTTCCATCTAGCAACCTGACCTATAGGGGAATTCGTTCATACATGACACTTTCCACCTCATTTCTCCCTAGGGTCATCGAGATTCCCCCCTTGAAGTGATTCTATGATCTCTAAACTTATGGGAACACCTGCCTAAGGTTACATCAAGTAGGTGCTCTCTAGGTTGTCGTCACTTTGGTGGTTGGGTCGAGATTTTCCCAACCTACAACTTGTGCGATAACACATCCATATTGGAATAAAAGGTAAAGGAAAATACTTGAAAAAGACCTTTCAAGTTCAACAAAATTAGAAAAATACATCATTTGTTTTGTTTTTACATGACATTTCAACTATGGTGACAACAATTTGAATTTGGCAAGAAAATATTCAATGGAATAATGCTTATCATGTAAATGGAATGACAATTGAGATTGCAACTTTATTGTTCAAAATTCATTGACTTTTCCAAATAGTGAACTCAACTTCTCCCATATTTATTTTGGTCTCCTACATTAAAAAATATCAAATAACAGATCATTTAAAACATGCAATCTAGTCAAAGCCGTGGTTTTATTAAATTTGTTCCTATAGGAAAATATCTCAATTTCTTTGATAAATAACTATGATAATTATGAATAAATAGAATCCCAAAGACTTAGAATTATTAATTTTAACACCAATCACATAGTGTATAAAGAAGGGACACTTAAGTATATCCAAAGTGCTAATAAGTGAAAACTATATAACCCCTAGACACAAGAGAACTTAAGAAAAATTTTATGAAGAAAAAAGGTCTATAAAAAATCACAAATTCACGAAATTTTACTAAATGTGATACTTGGATTTTTTAAGTTTGAATTAAGATATAGAAGGAAGATGAAGGAGGAAAGGGAAAATAAATTACCATAGTCCAATTATATGTTTGGGATACTGTAGTTCATGGATAAACAAAACCATTTGATTACATAACCAAGAAATCCTTGACAAATTCTCAAAAGGATCAAATCAGAGATACTAGGAAGAAGGATGTAAAATCCCTCTATCTCATCCAAAATGGCTTAGATTAAAGTATATTTCCCAAGATCTCAACAATGAGATTCTCAAAGAGAGAGTGGTACATCTTAGATACCATCTATCAGGGAATTACCAAGGTAAAGACATGCAAGTTGCAAACATTACGAATGAATTTTGAGAATCAAAAGATGATGGTGTTAGAATCAGTAGACTAGTACATGACCCAAGTCATGAACATAGTAAATCAGTGAAGGATGAACTGTGAAGTTTTGAATGCAGTGATTATAACCATTGAAGATTCTAAGGACTTGACAAAAATATCAATAGATAAACTATTGGGATCCTTTCTATCCCATGAATATCGAATGAAAAAATATGATGATTCCTTGGAAAATGCATTCAAAACTCTGGTTTTGATCTCAAAAGGAAGAGAAGGATCATGGTCAAGAGGCAGGGGAAGGAGAAACATATTTAGCAGTCAAAGAGATAGTTTAGAGAAAGAAAGGAGACTAGATCTAAATCCTCATAGCTTAAGGGGAACATCAAGAGAATCTGAAAGCCAAATCAAAGGTATGGAAAATCCAAAGTTATTTTTTTTATTGCAAAAAGATGGGTCATTATGCATAGGAATATAGGAAGAATAATATCAACCTTCGAAGACATGATGAAAATTATTCTAACACCTCTTATGTAATGTACCTTTCCAAATGACCACTCTCGGAGGATGACTTCGTATCTTATATGATTCCCTGTAGACTATAGTCAATGAAAAGGGGATTAATTGATTATTTGATGTCATTTGGGTAAAAAAGGTAATGTTTATAAAGTGACATTAAGTAATTAAGTATTTAAGGAGATGTTCTTAAGTGACTTTGGGAAAAGATTAAAATGTGAACCTTATAAAGTCACTTTAATTACTTAAGTGATGCTAACAAGGTAAAAGGGTAATAAAAAAATGTAAAAGGGTCAACAAAAAGGTGAAAGGGAAAATACAAGAAAGATGATCGAGTTCATTCTCTTAATATGTTGATCATATTTTCTCAAAATTTATTTGGAGAGAGATCTTGTGGGTTGCGAGGATTTTGTAGCAAAATCCTTGTGGAAGGTTAGTTTCAGTGGTGAAATATTCCACCCTAGAAAATCAAGAGAAATGATCATTCATGTTCTTCTTTGCATTTTATTTCCGAAGACAATACTCAGATCCGTAGGATTTAGTGTTAAAGGGGTGGATTTACTCATTGCAACAAATTGGATTTTTTTTGGAAGACAAATTCATTTGTGGAGGTTGAGCTATACTTATGGAGGTTATTCTTGTTTATGTACGTCAAATTCCTTAGTATGGAGACCGAGTTCCTCTTCCATTAGTCGTGTTCTCCTTGGTAGAGGATCAGTGCTCTTGGGAGACCATCATGTCTTTTATTGGGGATGATTTGGCTGTAGGAGGGAAGAGTTTCATCTATTGTGGTCTTCATTCCTTTTTCTAGGCCATCCTTTCATTGTGTTGGTCGTGGAGGCCATATTTGTTGTGTGAAAGGGTTGTACTTCTGCTAGAGGGGTCAATCTGGACTCTAACTGTAGGTAAAGTTTGTAATAGGTCATATCGTAAATAAATATTATTTGATTTTGGTGTTTATTTTCTACTAAAATTAGTTGGCTAAGTTATTTGGCAATTAAACCCTTGTGTGTGCACTCGCAAACATGTCAAGAAAACCAACTAGCAAACCATAAACATAACAACAAGAACTAGAGGGTTTTACATTGGGTTTTGTGTGTGACAACAAAGTGTTTGAAAAATATCAATGAATCGTTTGATGAAAGTCCTAAACCAAACAATCATTGAATTCCACAGTAGAAAAACATAAATTAATATCAACAGTAATGGGGGGCTATTACATCTGAGAACCATGAAGAATCGTTATTCCTTACTTGTAAGGCTTCTCAATATATTTCTGATGATATTTGGCTTTTAGATAGTAGGTGTAGCAATCATATGACATGAAATAGAAGCTTAATTGTAGATATGGGGTGAATTCAAAACAACTACAAGTTGGATGAATTCAAGTACAAACACAAAAAATAGACAAAAGACGAGTTGTGATTTTAAAATCTCAATGTTGATCGATGTTGTTCCCCCTTTCACTGTATGTTGTCTCCATAATATCCCAAGCTTCTTTAGACCTGGTCATTGCTGCAATTTTTGAAATAATGCTCTCATTGAAGCCTTCCTAAATGAGAAACAATGATGTTACATTATCCTTCTTATGAGGTCTATGAGGAAACCTAATTTGACAGTTCTTCAAACTCATTCAAAACAATATATCATAAATCTTTTGTAATTAGTCTAGTTATCATCTTAATAGACCCAAAATTATAATTTTTACGAATTTAAGGTGGTGGAAGAAAAGAATCTCTCCCCAAATCCATACAAATAATATATATCCGTGTCCTTTTTGGAAATACACAAAATTATGAAAAAATATATGATGCCCTGAGCGGATGAGAAACGGATGGGCTCCTAAAACCCTCGTGATCCTAGCAATCTCCCTCTTCCACTTGAATCACTTGAATTTTTTGCAGACTGTAGTCTCCTCTATGGCTTTGGGTGTGAAAAAATGGAGGTCAATCGGGGTTTAGGATTCAGCGATTACAAAATCCAAACACCAATACACAACAACTCCTGAATCGCGAAAATGCAAATGGAATGGGGGCTTGGTGCTTTTCGGGTTTTGGGGTTTGCAAACACTTGATACAAAACAACATGCAACTTCAATCGCCGAATTGCGCAATGCTTACAAAGTTTGGGCCCCACTACTTCGGGTTAGGGGTTTTGGGACTAAATAACTCCACGCACAAGTAAACTCAGAATGTCAAAATATCAATTTTGTATTTAATCTCTTTTTAAAATCACATGTTCTAACAAATTCTTTCAAGCTATCTTATAGATTACAATTGAGACTCTCGCATTTAAACACTGAAAATTGCCCCTTCGATCTTCTAAAGGATTTTAATCCAGGTGGTTTAATCCTGAGTCATGAAGGGTCAAGACGACCACCATTCACCATTTACAAAGAGGCGGTAAAATGATTACTTCCTAACATGGGGTCTCCTCGCTCATACCATGAGAGGTCAAGACGTTCAACATTCACCTTTGCAAAGAGGCGGTGAAATGATTACTTCCTAACTATTCACCTCAAAGAGGCGGTGAAATGATTACTTCGTAACATTGGGGTCTCCTCTCTCATACCCATTTGAAGGAGGAAGGGGCGAATCAATTACCATATTCCAACAGAAAACCCGAAAATAAAAATGACCTCTCAACCGATTCGAAGAATCGAGTTGTATGTGATTTGAAGAAAACATGGGATACCACTGGGCCAAGTCATGATGCTAAATATCTTTCAACAATATCATTGTAGTCTGGATCTGTGGCAATAAACAATACAAACCAGATTGTCGACCTCCTCAAAAGCTTCAACAATATCATGTCCTGTCAGCCCACTCATTCAAAAGCCACACCATGGCCAATTCTTTGCAGCGATGCAGATTTGTTTATAAAATGAAAACACGACAAGAATTGTGGAAATCTCGACCCAACATCGAACTAAACAAAAATTAAAAAAGGAGCCACCCAAGGCCACGGATCTTCTATTTCCAAAATTGATTCCGATGGTGATCAGCGTGCAGAGGAGGCTTCTTATCTACAAGGAATAGAGGTTCTCCAACGGTCTCATTTTCCAAGCAGAGGGCCGCAGCGCTCTGACAGAAAACAACGATCCAGATCCACAGAGCCATGAAGAGGCATAAGCTACAGCCTCTGCAAAAGCAAGAGCCACGGGTGTGATAGTTACGCAGCACCACACGAAAGAGATAATGGTTGAGGTGGTAATGAAAGACCGCAGTTTCTTCAAAAGCCAATCTGTACACCTGCAACCAGAGCTACCGACTAACCAGGCTGCCATGAATCTCCTAAGATCCAAATATTTTAACGTGTTGTTGTAGAGTCGTGGCTTCATGTTGTTTTTTTTAACTGATATATATAAATTTATATAAAAAAGAACCACATATATAAATTATTATATAATCCAAATGTTAGAAAAGGTTGGCCACAAATACTTTAACCCTAAGTACTACCAAAGGCCACTAGCTACCTGAGGCAGCACTCTCGAAATTAGACTTGACTCAGAAGAATAGGTTGCGATTTATGTGGGTAATTTCGACTTGACTGAGAAGAATAGGTTGCGATATGTGTGGGAAGGGTGCGCACAATATCCTTTTGAAACACGAAAAGGGGTTTGCATAGGCCGGCTTTGATATCACTAAGATGGTAAGCAAATAACATTACATATTAGGAAGGCTTTACAAAAGAGAAAGCAAGCTCTATTATATTTGTTATGCAACATTATAAGAGGAAATTTTCTATTTTTAACAAGGATAGTTGCTGAGCAACAAGTACCTGCAGTTTTAGTAGAGAGTGAATGTATGTTTGGTGTTAAATTTGTGTTTTTTTTTATTTGACAACGAGTGAATACAGGTTGTGTTAAAGCTTTTTCTTGGTTAAAAACAGACCCAAAGACTTGGTAAATTTGTTTTGGAAATAGTGTTCTAGACCGATGTAACCAACAACTCCTTAGTCATAGGATTGACATATTTTATCTGCCCATGTGATTAAAAAACTTTGGAATTTGTAAACAGTTAATACATCTTATTTATAAATTAGAAACACAAAATTTTCAAGAAAGACATGTTGCAAGCATCCCATTGTCTTAGGAACTTTTGACTTGGCAATCACATGGTCCGAGACAACCTCCTCAATCAAGCTAATTATTTTCTTCCACACGCTCTCACGCTGCGTGTCACACGTACTTTTGTTCTCTCGGAATCCTTTTCAACGTTGAAAGAAGTGCTTAGAGTTATAGCAACTCCTTCCACGTATCTCTATACATAATTCATGCATATTCCCTGTCCAACACACCCTCATGTGGTAGGCCACACGTCCTTCGACTCTGTCTGAATTATTTGCCTAGCTGCAATCTTAAAGCTAATTTATTTGAGTGGCTGCATTCTTAAAGTTAATTTTTTTGTGGCTTCTCTTAGTTATTTTGTGGGTTAAATGGTTACCATGTGGTTGCTGTGGAAAAAAATTGCATGTTAGGAAAGTAACAGGCCGCAAAGAAAAGGTTCAAATTCATTTCATTCTATTAAGAGAATAATCTAAAGGAGCATGCGCTACCGATGTTGGGAGAATGGCATGTTCTTGTGTTTCACATTATTGTTTTTTTTCATTTTGGGAGATCACTGCTCAAGATGGGAGGTTCTTCTCTTCATGTACTTGGAAGGAAAAAATCAACCACTGCTTGTCATTTACCTTTATGTTTTCAGGGGCAATATTTCTCAGCTAGTGTGAACCTCAAGAAAATATTTAACAACAAAAGCCGTGAACCAACCAGTGATGGGGAATCTATAGGAGGTCCTTTACTTGTTGAAACAAACAAGACTAAGGACATTCCATACACGTTGGATAAGAAATTAAATAGTTTAGGCTTAAATATTGCAAATGGTAAGTTAATGCTAATAGATGGGACAACTGCAATGTATATAGCATAATACCAGTTGATGGTATCCGTATAATGATGTTATATCAAGAGATTTGTATCTTTATTGCATAACTATTGAACTAGCAATCAATGCAGTTTTTAAAATCTCCAACATACGAAGCTAGACAGCCGAGGAAAGGTTAGTCTAGTTCTAGCCATATCTCGGTGAGGGGAAAAGGATCCATCTTGAGCTACACAGGCGATAGCATGATCGATCGATCCATAGTATATTTCGTAAAGGAAAATGAGTGTCATCCCCTTCCCCCTTTGGCTTTGATGTGCATGTACGGGACTGACTCAGGCAGGCGGGAAGGGAGGGTTCTAAACCTGAATAAGTTGCAGATAAAAGCTTCCTTCATTAATGCATTCATCTGTGTTGTGGGTGGAAAACTAACCGTGTGTAGGCAAGGAGTGGATGCTAAAATCTTGTGTATGTAGGGTTGCTTGTGTTGCGTCACCGCCTTCTCCTCCCTTATCCATATAGATGGTGATCTAGCCAAGGGAAGCAATGCCATGAGGCAGAGCGAATCAACGATCTCAACTGGCAATCGAGGATATTCATAAGCCATCTTATATACTACGACTATTCCATTGGAATTACTTCAAAGGACTTTCTATTTTGGTTCAGATCCCACACTGCAAGCAGGTCTCATGTATCACTGGTCAGCGTTACAAACCAATGTCTGAGGAATAAGCCAAGATAAAGGAACCCGAAATAGTTGAAACCATCGTTTTACCGCCCTACAATAAAGTTGGTTTGGAGAACCCGACCCAAATCGTTTTACCAGCAAATAAGCGACGGAAGATCATAACAAACGGGTGCGTATTGTTGTTTCAAAATCACAATTTTCATATTTTGACCAATTCACTGTTTTTATGTTAACTGTAACAATAATTCTTCTGCAGCTAGGAGGGATTAATGATTGCCATAACAAAACAATGTCTGAGCGGTAAGTACCAGATAACATAACCTGAGATAGCTGAAACCACTGTTTTGCCCACGGAAATACTTGGTTTGGATGACCTGACAAATGTTCTAACAGTGGAGACGTGGAGAGAAAGTCCTAGTGTGGCAGAGAGATGAAAACTTGGTGCATTTCTTCCAAAGGGAGGGAAGAATGTGGTGGAGTCTCTACTGAATGGTTCAATGATTCAGATAATGGTCGGAGGATGCGCCTCTTCTTCTCTTTCAAGGCGGTAAAAAAGAACAAGCCTACCACGGGAAAATGTGGAAATTGTTGCAAAAGGTATTAGAGAACAAGCCTACCACGGGAAAATGTGGAAATTGTTGAGAAGGCATTAAAGGTGCCCAACTTGCATTAGGGAACAATATTTCATGTCCCAAACCTGCATGCAGATATCACACTCGAGGGCGAGTGCTCGACCTCCTCTGAACTACAATATGAATATCTATGGTAAGCCTTCCTCCTAAGCTTGCCTTACTTCTGAAATCAATTTTGAAAAACATTACTTAGTTCATCTAAACATATTGTAATATTTTGAAGACACAGATGCAAGTATCATTAACCCGAACTTACAGAGACTAATTGGCCGCTATGGAACCTATCTTCAGTTTTTCTATCATGCATAAACAACTCAATTTGTGGGCTCTCTGTGTGTGCTATGCAGGTGGGTTCTCCAATGTGTTGGGTTGACCAAGATTACGGAAAGAGAGACCACCGCCTCCTCATTACAACGGAGACAGACGAAGAACTGGAGATCACTGCCTCCTCATTACGACAAGAGAGACCACCGCCTCCTCATTACAACGGATACAGACGAAGAAGTGGAGACCACTGCCTCCTCATTACGGCAAGAGAGACCACTGCCTCCTCATTACTGCAAGAGACAGACGCAGATAAAGACCACATTGGGTGAGTTTGTGCAAAGATTTCATGGGGAGGTATCATATCGAAAAGGAGTAGAAACACATTTGCTGGATAGTATAGGCTCCGTGTAGGTTTGCATGGTGGTGTAGGCGGTAACAACGGATCAAGTCAATAGAAAATGCGTTCTATGGTCTATGGATTGTTTAACAAACATCAAATGTTAAGATGTAATGCTAGACCCCTTTCTAGCATTACTTGGTTTAGTAAAAATGAGTACGCGCATTACTTGGTTTAGAAAAAGTGAGTACGCAAAGTATTCTTATTAACTAAGCTATCTACTTCGTGTGCCTCGGGAAGAGGCCAAATTAGACGCCGAATTGAAAACTTAGATTAAAGTACAACGTAATGTGTTAGATTTGTAGAAAACTTTGGCTAAAAAAACTAGAACTTATTGGTTTTTGCCTTCAGTGAATAAAAAAAACTGAAAATCGATTACTATTACTATTAGTCTCTCAGCACGAAGGGCAAAGACTAATAATGGAAAAAGGCTATATCATAGTTAGGGAGAGGAAAAAACCCAAAGAGAAGCAAAGCTCTATTAGATTTGTTATGCAAAATTATAAGAGAAAATCCTCTATTTTATAAAAATGGGAAGAGGAGGAAATCCTCTATTTTATAAAAATGGTAAGAGGTTCATCGGTCATTTTCGGTCATGAAAATGACAAAGGTTCATCGGTCATTTTCGGTCATGAAAATGACAATTGACAATTACAGTTGGGCAGACAAGGGTTGTAAATAATTGTTATTGTTGGGCAAATAAGGTTTGGTTATCCTTAATGAGATTGTATATTTTGGTCATTCGAGGGCCCAATCACCATTGACTTTATGAATGGGCCTTTAGATGACCTAAATCTACTATCTTGTATGGTCCATGTGTAACCCTCAATTTTTAAGATTTAGTTTTACAACTATACAACTAGCTAAATTACTTGGAAAAGAGCACTAACAAGGAGGTTATATTTTTCATAAAAAAGAAGATGAATATTTATATATATATATATATATAGTTTAATTTTAAGTGTATTGTTTAAGTCCATTTAGAGAAGTTAGATACATTTCACAAATCAATATTCAGTATTGAAGAAATGTTAACATCATGGTGCATTTTACAACAAGTGTTGAAGATGTTAGGAATAATTTAGTAATGAATAAATGAGACTATTGTTGGAACTATTATTCCAGAATTTGTTTGAAATTAGCAGAACATTTCTATGTTTAGTTCGAGCTGTTTATTAGATCCACTTTTCTAGGAGTTTGTTGAGTAGTTCATTCTCCTATAATGTGAATTGTCTACACATGTAAGTGCAACATAGGGGAGTTGTGGACGTGTGAAGAAGAGTTTAAAAATCATTGTTATGGACTTAAGATGTTGTTCAATTTTTTTAAGTTTTTTTACTGCAGGGATCTAAGCACGTGAAGGATTGTTGCATGATGGAAGTTTCCCCAACAATTAATTGTCCAAGGTAAAATGCTACTATGTTTGAGGTATGATAGCATGGGAGAGTGGATCATTGAAGTTGTCTTATGGAAAGGACGATTTGTTTCCATTAGTTTTGGAGGAGTCACGTGAAATTTAACACTTCTTATAAAAAAATAGGCCTAGTCTACGTGGAAAAGCTGTGTGGTGGAGGAAGTCATTACCTACAACAACGTAAGTAAAAACTTGTTGGATTACTGAGAGGGGGGGTGAATCAGTAATAGAGAAATTTAATCATTTTTAGCCATATAATCCAAGTGTTATATCAATGAAGCATTATCACCCAATAACTGCAGAGTAAATAAGCAATGAACAAATGAAGAAACATACACATACATAGTACACCGGTGTTTTACGTGGAAACCCAAATTGGGAGAAAACCACAGAATGTTTGTTCTTATATGTCTTGAAGAATTACATTCATTGGAAGCACCAACTTCCTTTGTTTTCCAGCTGCAACTAGAAGGAGGCTCCAACCCCCTAGTTTCTTAGGCTACAACCTGAGGGAACCTCCAACTCCCCAATTCCTTGGCTATGACCAAAAAGAAGCTATAGCCCCCTATGTTCTCCGGCTACAACCAGAAGGTGGCTACAACCACCTGTCCTTGCCCCGTCCTGCCACCCTGAAGTAGATGTAGAATGATGGAACCATTGTCAACTTGTCACTGTGATATATGCTACTGTAAACCTATACCAATAAATTTGAACCATGCATCAACCTGTACCTCAACCTATAATCAACCTATACCATAAACAAGTGCGTCAACCATGCACCAACCTGTACCAAATACCCTGTAATCAACATGTACCATAAACAAGTGCGTCAACCATGCACCAACCTGTACCAAATAACCTATAATCAACCTGTACCATAAACAAGTGCATCCAACCATGTACCAAGTATGTACCAATCATGTTTCAACTACTCATCAACTATGAATCATCAATATGTACCAAAATCATCAACTATACACCTCATGTATGTGCCAACTCATAAACTACTTGTCTCAACCATGTACTCAACATTTACCTCAACCAAAAGACCTCATCAATTTCACCATCCAAATATGATTTGTAGCTCTATAATAGAACTGGCGTATATGATCACATTCCTACAAACCTTCCTTAACTTCAACAGCAAGAGACTAGCATTTTCATCAAACTTTTCTTTAGTCTCACATGCCTAGTTTTGGATTAGTCAACAACCCTAACTTGAAGTAATCATAACTGTGTACCTGTAATGTATAAACATATGAAACTGATACACAATGTTCTTTAGTGTTTTTTATGCAATTTCTCCAGGTTTCACTACTTGGAACCTCTCATAAAAGGAGTTATGGAAAAAATGTCATACCTTGCTGAATTTTGGCTTATTCTATAGAGTGACCTTATAGAGCGTGCCTCACATGGAATATTTGTTGAATTGATCTAAAACTGTTACAGAGAATACTACAGACTGTACCCTAACCAAAACATTTGGTTTCACTAAATTTGGATATGTTATGAGGAAGTTATGACGTTGTTACCCGGAACACCTATTTTTTACTAGTTTTAGGACTAGCCACAAACCCTATTTTCCATGGAGTGTAAATCCAAAAATACAATGACCCACAAGATGAATATTTTACAAAAATAATTGGATATGTTTTCTCAACGACATAGCAATTTCATGGTCTGAATCATTATAGAAAAAAAATTATAGCAAAAATGGTGAGATTACCTGTAAATAACATACCTTAGAAAGCACCATCAAAATAATTTATCCTTCCTTGCATTTCAACCTTCTTTTCTTCACCTTCCATCAGAATTTTGGCTTAGATATCCTTGGTTACCTCATACACCTATATGTATTCAATATTTTCAAGTTTGATTAAAATGAGAGAGCCTTGCCTGTTATTTATGCTCTCCAAGTAGCTTCCTTAAAAACATATTCTAGGTCACTTGGCCCCACTTTGCTTATTTTAGGGTTAACCCAATTCTAATTTCTCCATTAAATTTATTATTGAAATAATTTATTTTGTATTCACTTTGAATTATAATACACTCATTACTTCACTTTATTATTTACCTTTTAAAATCTCTTAAAACACTTTGACTACTTTGACCTTTTGGGGCTTCTAGATGACATATGAGGGTCCTCCAACTTTGTAAGGCCATAACTTTCAAACCATGAGGATTTATGTGACGTTCCACATACCAACAGAAATGGAATGACATGTAGTATCCATATAGAATAGTATTATCTTAAAATATATCATAACTCATACAGTTATCCATAAAACAAACTTGGGTTCATTACTCAAATCTGGGGTCTCCAACTTCTCATGGCCATAACTCTCTAACCGTGAGGAGTTATGTGATGTTACACATACCACCGGAAATGGAATGACAATAAATATCCATATATGATAGTTTACCTGACAAGTTCATTGTCCTTCATCTCATTATTCCACAATTAGGCATGGTTTCTCTTACTCCGCAAAGCGTCTTCCCGCGAGGGATTTCACCATAAGGGGACCACTTTGGAGTTCATATATATTTACTTCTTATCAACCATAAAAAAACAATAATGAGTAATATTTACATAAAACAATATTGGGTCCATTACCCAAACCTTTGTGCTGCGGGGCTTTCTTGGGTCCATGACAACCAACCTTAATCAACAATCTCCTCCTTTGGCATTGATGGCAATACTTTGATGCAATACTGAAATCATATCACTCATGTTCCCCCTGGAACCATGCCTCTATCCTCTGTATCTGATAAATTTGCCTCTTTCCTCTACATCTGATAAATTTGATCCCCTTGAAACCATGCCTCTATCATCTGCATCTAATAAATCTCTCCCCTTTGTCATCAATGGAAAATGTATCTTTCCATCCGTGGCTACTCCCCTTGACTGAACTGTCCTCTTATGATTCCTCCTCATGTACATCTAAGACATATAAGATAAGAAATAAAAAAACATTAATTTTAGAGTAGAGATAACTCCAAGTCTTTGGCAAAGATATTCAAAGGATTCCCATGGAAGTGGTTTTGTAAAGATGTCTGCCACTTGTTCTTTTGTGCCCACATACTAAACTCTGATGTTATTTTCTGCAACCTGCTCCCGTACAAAGTGATACTTAATTGGAATGTGCTTCGTCTTGGAGTGCATCACCGGGTTTTTTGAGATACTGATGGCACTTGTATTATCACAATATATTGGAATGGGCTCATCATACTCAACCTGTATATCTGTCAAAGTTTGTTTCATCCAAATAACCTGTCTACAACATGTTGTTGCTGCAATATACTCTGACTTGGATTTAGATAAGGATATCGATGATTGTTTCTTTCTTAGCCATGATACCAAACACTCACCTAAGTAGAACGTTTCTCCACTGGTGCTTCATTGGTCATCAATACAACCTGCCCAATCCGCATCTGTGTAGGCAATAAGTGATAGATATTTTCCTTTTGGATATCATAATCCAAACTCTTATATTCCTTTGAGATATTTGAAAATCCTCTTTACTGTTAATACATGTGATTCCTTTGGTGCTCTTTGAAATCGTTCCACCTGTCCAATTGCTTGCATTACATCTGGTCTAGATGTTGTCATATATAGTAGGCTGTCAATCATTGACCTGTATTGCCTCTAATATGTAGACTTTGAATCATCATGTTTGCTCAACTTACAACTGGTTTGCATAGGAGTGATAACTGGTTTGCAATATTCCATTCCAAACCTCTTTAGCATTTCTCTGATATACTTGGTTTGAGAAATAAAAATTCCTTGGTTGTTTTGACGTATCTGAAGTCCTAGAAAGAAAGATAGTTCTCCAAGTAACGACATTTCAAATTCATTTTCCATGTCTTTTGCAAATTTCTGGCTTAACTTGTCATCATCACTACCAAAAATAATATCATCAACATAAAATTCAATTAATAATATATTACCTTGACTTACCTTGATGTAGAGGTTGTTGTATGCACTTCCTTTTCTGAACCCTGCATGCTGCAGATACTTATCCGGTCTAGAATACCATGCTCTAGGAGCCCGTTTTAGACCATACAAAGCCTTCTTTAATTTTTATACATAGTCTATGTTCTCTGACAGCTGAAATCCTTCTAGTTGTTCAATGTAGATTTCTTCTTCAAGTTACCCATTCAAAAAAATTGATTTTATGTCCATCTGATATACTTTAACATTTTTGGAGCATGCATAAGCTAAAAGTAAACAGATTGTTTCCATTCTGGAAACTGGGGAAAATATCTCTCCAAAGTCGATTCCTTCAATCTGTGCATATCCTTTACATACCAATCTAGATTTGTTCCGTGTAACCTGTCCATCTTCATTCAATTTATTCCTGAAAACCCATTTTGTGCCGATCACATTCTAGTTCTTTTGTCTTGGAACCAATTCCCAAGTGTCATTTTTCTCTATTTGATCCAATTATTCATCCATGGCCTTATTCCAAAATTCATCCTTGTTGGCTTCTTCAAAATAGTATGGTTCAATTGTAGATAAGAGTGCTAGGTGTGTTTGTTCTGGTGAACGGATTTTTCTTCTATTTTCAACTCTTGAATCTTTGTTTCCAATAATCTGATCTAAAGGATGATTCTTCTGTACTCGTTTGCTAGGTGTCTTTGGAGATACTTTCTGAACTTTTTCTTTTGCTTCTGTCGGATTCTCTTCATCTTCATCTTCCTCTTCTACTTCTTTTTCATCTTCTTTTTTGAAAAGTTGTTCCATTGATTTGTTTTCTTCTTCCTTTGATTCTGGTCCGCCTGTTTCATCAATTGTTACGTTGATTCTTTACACAACTTTGTTCAATATTATATTGTAACACTTGTATGCTTTATTTGTACTTGAGTAACCAACAAGTATTCCTTTGTCCACACGAGAGTCAAACTTTCCCATTTTTCCATATTCTCTTTTGATGTAGCATTTGCTTCCAAAAACTCTGAAGTGCTTCACATTTCTTGGTCTTCCTTTCGATATCTTGTAGGGAGTTTTATCATTGTTGTTTCTGAGCATTATTATTTTGAATGTGAACTGTTGTATGCACTTCCTGTGTCCAAAATATATCTGTCAATTTGGAATCCAGTAGCATTGTTCGAGCACTTTCTTGTATTGTCCTGTTCTTTCTTTCAACAACTCCATTATGTTGAGGTTTCCTAGCAATGGATAATTGTCTTTTTATTCCATGACTGCTATAGTAGTCCATAAATTCTTTTGAAGTGAACTCTCCTCAATTATCATATCTCAAACATTTGATTCTTGAATCCATCTCATTTTCAACCATTTCCTTGCAGATCTTGAAGTTTTCAAAAGCTTCTGACTTGTTATTGAGAAAACAAACTTCAGTCATTCTTGTATAATCATCAACTAATAACATAAAGTCTTCTTCACCTTTTAAGACCTTTGTTGTAGTTGGTCCAACTAGATCAATGTGCACAATTTCCAGTGGTCTTGTTGTTGAATATTCCCTTCATTTGAACCTGGTCTTTGTTTCCTTTCCTTATTGACAATGTTTGCATAAAGTGTTGGTTGGTTTCGTGATATGGGGCATTTCTCTGATTTCTTCTCTTTTGCTGACTTTGAAAATGTTATCAAAATGCAGGTGACCCATTCTTCTATGCCATAGCTAACTTTCATCTTCCTTTCCTAGACAACACTTTTCATTTCCAATTTCACTTAACACATATATGTTGTTTGAAGTTCTTATAGTTATACTGACCAATTTCCTTGAACCTTCTTTTCTTATCTCACACTCTTCTGAATCAAAAGTAAGTTTATAACCTTGGTCGCACATTTGACTCACACTTAGAAGATTATGTTTCATATCTTCTACCAAAAGAACATTTTGTGCCTTTTCATTCTTGTTCCCAATTCAGACTGTGCCTTCTCCAATGATTTTGGATGAATTATCATTTCCAAAAGAGACTGATCGATTTTTTTCTTTTAGTAATGTAAGAAATTTCTCTTTATCAACTATCATGTGTTTTGAACATCCACTGTCAACATACCAACCGTGTTTCTTCTGCTTAGCTTGTAGAGTGACCGTGCAATCTTTATTGTTATACTGATCTTTCTTTCTTATCCATGTCATTTCCTGAGGTTCTTTTCTGTGACTATTGTTATTTTGTTGAGGTTCTTTAGGAGATACTGTCATTCGACAATACTTGGCCATGTGTCCAAAATTGTTACATTTGTAACATTCCACTTTAGTGCTCAAAGATTCAAACCTGTTGTAACTTTTTCTTTGTGTGTCACTAGGTCTCCTTGAATAATTCCTTTGTGTATAACTCTCAAAGTTGTTACTGTTCATGTTGTTAGCTCTGCAATTCACATCTTTATGTCCAAAAATATTACATGCATAACATAAACCAAAAAATATAGTTTGTTACGTGGGATTTGAGTATCTTCTAGAAGGAGGTACTCTTATGAATCCTTCTTCTTCTTGAGGCCTATATGTCTATTGTTGATTCTGAAATCTAAATCTTTTTGGTGGAGGAGTGTCCCTGTAATCTTCCTTGTATATCTTCCTATCCTCTTTGATTGTTTCTGCATAGCTCTTTGTATTTGTTTATTGCTCTGTTGTTTTGGAGCTTGATCCCTTTTCTGTCTAATTGTATCCAAGTCTGGACTTATCAAGATGAGATTTTTGACTGCTGATAATGTCATCCAGAACTTTTGATCTATTCTACATATTTTTCTTTTGAATATTATTTCTTAGTGTGACAACTTCTGCTTCCAAGTTTCCAATGATCTTGTCATTTTATTCTAGTTGTTCTTTGAGTGCTTCTTCAATTCTTTTATCTTCTTCTATTTGAACCTTCAATTTTGTGATCATTTTTTCTAGTTCTTGAGTGTCCTTTATCTTGTCTAGTTCTACTTTTAGTTTCCTATTTTTTTTCTTTTCTCTTTTGATAACTTCTATGGAACACATTAATTATTCTCGATAGTCAACTTCCGCCTCTTCAATTTCTTCTTTGACTTCTTCACATTCTTCTTCGGCTTCTTCATATTATTCTTTGGAGTCTTCTTTGTCAGAGTCTTTTACTGCCATCAATAGAACTCTTCCTGTCTCATTGTCACTGATTTCATCTCCATCTGATGATGAGATGTATTCTTTAGTGTATAATCTTTTCTTGAAAACTTTCTTTGTAGTTCTTTTTCCTTTGTATGTGTGTTTTCCTTTTGAGTAACCTTCATCATTTCTCTTTTTCTTATGAGGAAATTTGTTAGCAAAATGACCAATACCATCACAATTAAAACAAATTAAAGGGAGATTACCTCTATACCTACCATTGGTTCCCTTGTTTAGTCTTTTGACGAAGTTGGCCACTTCTTTATCATCTTCTGAGACATCACTACCGCTGCTATATTCTTCTTGTTTCTTTTTCTTTTGCTTTAATCTTTTGAATGCCTTGAAGGTTGATACTTTTACATCTAGATTTTCCTACTTAGTTCTCATTTCATATGCTGTGAAGATTCCATGCAGTTCGTCCGTGATTATTGAGTCCAAATCCGATCTTTCTTCTATTGTTGATATCTTAGGGTTGAATCTCATAGGAAAATATCTTAGTATCTTTTGAACAATTACAGATTCTTCAATTTTTTCTTCCAATCCTATGATTGCATTCACTGTTTCATCGACTAGTAAGAATTAGGCTGTGATATCTTCATCTTCCTTCATTTTTAGTTGTTCAAACTGACCTCTGTAAGTCTAAAGCTTTGCTTCTTTGACTTTTGTATCTCCTTCATAAATATTTTGAATCGTGTCCCAAATCTTTTTAGCGGATTTACAGTGTGCAACTTTGGTGAATACCGTATCACTAAGACCATTCAAAAGTGCATTTGTGGCATCAAGTTTTACTACTTTGTCATTTGTTGTTGGAACTGTTGGTGTTGTGTATCCATCTACAATTGATTGCCAAAATTGAAATCCCTGTGCCTGTATATATGTCTTCATCCTTATGCTCCAAAAAACATACTTTTGTCCATCAAACTGTGGTATTCCATTTTTATATGAGTTGGTACTCTCCATGATCTACCTTTTAGTAGTTAAACTTATTTCTGAGGGAACCTGCTCTGATACTAATTGTTGGATTGCTGAGAGGGGGGGTGAATCAGTAATAGAGAAATTTAATATATTTTAACCATATAATCCAAGTGTTATATCAATGAAGCATTATTATCCAATAACTGCAGCGTAAATAAGCAATGAACAAATGAAAAAACATACACATACATAGTACACCAGTGTTTTAAGTGGAAACCCAAAATGGGAGAAAACCACAGAATGTTTTTTCTTATATGTCTTGAAGAATTACATTCATTGGAAGCACTAAATTCCTTTGTTTTCTAGATGCAACTAGAAGGAGGCTCCAACCCCCTAGTTTCTCAGGCTACAACCTGAGGGAAGCTCCAACTCCCTAATTCTATGGCTAAAACTAGAAGGAGGCTACAACCCCCTATGTTCTCCAGCTACAACTACCTATCCTTGCCCCATCCTCCCACCCTAAAATAGAAGTAGAATGATGAAACCACTGCCAAACTGTTACTGTGAGATATACCACTGTAAACATGTACCAATAAATATGAACCATGCATCAACATGTACCTCAATCTGTAGTCAACCTATACCATAAACAAGTGCATCAACCATGCACCAACCTGTACGAAAAAACCTGTAATCAACTTGTACCATAAACAAGTGCATCCAAACATGTACCAAGTATGTACAAATCATGTGCCAACTACTAATCAACTATGACTTATCAATATGTACCGACATCATCAACTATACACCTCATGTATGTGTCAACTCATCAACTACTTGTCTCAACCATGTACTCAACATGTACCTCAACCAAAAGACCTCATCAATTTCATCATCCAAATATGATTTGTAGCTCTGTAATAGAACTAGTGTATATGAGAACATTCCTATAAACCTTCCTTACCTTCAACAACAAGAGACTAGCGTTTTCATCAAATTTTTCTTTAGTCTCACATGCCTAGTTTTGGATTAGTCAACAACCCTATCCTTAAGTAATCATAACTTTGTACCTGTAATGTATAAATATATGAAACTGATACAGAATTTTATTCAGTGTGTTTTATGCAATTCCTTTAGGTTTCACTACTTGGAACCTCTCAGAAAAGGATTTATAGAAAAAATGGCATACCTTGCTGAATTTTGGCTTATTCTAGAGAGCGACCTTGTAGAGCGTGCCGCACACAAAATGTTTGTTGAATTGATATGAACTTGTTACAAAACATACTACATACTATACACTAACCAAAAAATTGGGTTTCACGGAATTTGGATTTGTTATGAAGAAGTTATGACATTTTTACCCGAAACACATGTTTTTGACTAGTTTAAGGACTAGCCACAAACCCTATTTTCCATGGAGCATAACTCAAAAAATATAATGACCCACAAGATTGATTTTTTAACACAAATACTTGGATATGTTTTCTCAACGGAATAACAATTTCATGGTCTGACTCATTATAGAAAAAAGGTTATATCGAAAATGGTGAGATGAACTGTAAATAACATACCTTAGAAAGCACCATCAAAAGAATTTATCCTTCCTTGCGTTTCAGCCTTCTTTTCTTCACCTTCCCTCAGAGTTTCATCTTAGATATCCTTGGTTACCTCAAACACCTATATATATTCAATATTCTCAAGTGTGATTAAAATGAGAGATCCTTGCCTCTTATTTATACTCTCCAAATAGCTTTCTTAAAAACATCTTCTAGGTCACTTGGCCCCACTTTCCTTATTTTAGGGTTAACCCACTTCTAATTTCCCTATTAAATTTATTATTGAAATAATTTATTTTGTATTCACTTTGAATTTTGATACACTCATTACTTCACTTTATTATTTACCTTTTAAAATATCTTAAACCAGTTTGACTACTTTGACCTTTTGGGGCTTCTAGATGACATATGAGGGTCCTCAAACTTCGTAAGGCCATAAATCTCAAATTGTGAGGAGTTATGTGACGTTCTACATACCACCAAAAATGGAATGACATGTACTATCCATATATAATAGTGTTATCTGAAAATATATCATAACTCATACTGTTATCAATCAAACAAACTTGGGTCCATTACCCAAACCTGGGGTCTCCAACTTCTCATGGCCATAACTCTCTAACTGTGAGGAGTTATGTAACATTCCACATACCACTGGAAATGGAATGGAAATAAATATCCATATAGGATAGTTTACCTGACAAATTCATTGTCCTTCATCTAATTATTCGACAATTAAGCATGGGTTCTCTTTCTCCGCAAAGCATATTCCCATGAGGGCTTTCAGCATAAGGGAACCACTTTGGAGTCCATCTATATTTACTTCTTATCAACCATGAAAAGACAATAATGATTCATCTTTACATAAAACAATATTGGGTCCATTAACCAAACCTTTGTGCTGCGGGGCTTTCTCCAAGGGTTGACATCAATGACAACCAACCTTAATCAACAATCGTTGATTAAGGTTGGTTGTCATTGATGTCAACCCTTGGAGAAATCCCCACAGCACAAACGTTTAGGTAATGGACAAAAGATTGTTTGATGTAAAGATGACTCGTTATTGTCTTTTCATGGTTGATAATAAGTAAAGATGGATGGACTCCAAAGTGGCCCCCTTATGGTGAAAGCCCTCACAGGAAGATGCTTTGTGGAGTAAGAGAACCCATGCCTAATTGTGGAATAATGAGATGAAGGACAATGAATTTGTCAAGTAAACTATATGATATGGATATTTATTGTCATTCCATTTTTGGTGGTATGTGAAACGTCACATAACTCCTCACGGTTAGAGAGTTATGGCCATGAGAAGTTGGAGACCCTAGGTTTGGGTAATGGACCCAAGTTTGTTTGATGGATAGTTGTATGAGTTATGATATATTTTTAGATAATAATATTCTATATGGATATTACATGTCATTCCATTTCTTTTGGTATGTGAAACATCACATAACTCCTCACAGTTTGAGAGTTATGGCCTTACGAAATTGGAGGACCCTCATATGTCATCTAGAAGCCCCAAAAGGTCAAAGTAGTGAAAGTGGTTTAAGAGATTTTAAAAGGTAAATAATAAAGTGAATTAATTAGTGTATTATAATTCAAATTGAATACAAAATAAATTATTTCAATAATAAATTTAATGGAGAAATTAGAAGTGGGTTAACCCTAAAATAAGGAAAGTGGGGCCAAGTGACCTAGAAGATGTTTTTAAGGAAGCTACTTGGAGAGTATAAATAAGAGGCAAGGATCTCTCATTTTAATCACTTGAGAATATTGAATATATATAGGTGTCTAAGGTAACCAGGGATATCTAATCTGAATTTATGAGGGAAGGTGAAGAAAAGAAGGCCGAAATGTAAGGAAGGATAAATTATTTTGATGGTGCTTTCTAACGTATGTTATTTACAGGTCATCTCACCATTTTCGCTATAACGTTTTTTCTATAATGATTCAGAACCCAAAATTGCTATGTCATTGAGAAAACATATACAGGTATCTGTGGTAAAAAAATTCATCTTGTGGATCATTGTATTTTTGGAGTAACACTCCGTGGAAAATAGGGTTTGTGGCTAGTCCTGAAACTAGTAAAAAACATGTGTTTCGGGTAAAAATGTCATAATAGATCCAAATTTAGTGAAACCAAATGTGTTGGTTATGGTACAGTATTTAGTATGTTTTGTAACAGTTTCATAGCAATTCAAAAAATATTCCTTCCGAGGCACTCTCTACGGGGTCGCTCTCTAGAATAAGCCAGAATTCAGCAGGGTATGCCATTTTTGCTATAACTCCTTTTATGAGAGGTTCCAAGTAGTGACACCTGGAGGAATTACATAAAACAAACTGAAGAACATTGCATATCAGTTTCAAATCTTTATACATTACAAGTACAAATTTATGATTACTTCAAGTTAGGGTTGTTGACTAATCCAAAACTAGGCATGTGAGACTAAAGAAAAGTTTGATGAAAATGCTAGTCTCTTGTTGTTGAAGTAAAGGAAGGTTTGAAACTCTGATGTTCTTTTATACAACCTATTCTTGTAGAAACTGATACTTGATTGGAATGTTCTTCATCTTGGAGTGCATCACCGAGTTTTTTGAGATACTGATGGCACTTATATTATCACAATATATTGGAATGGGCTCATCATACTCAACCTGTATATATGTCAAAGTTTTTTTCATCCAAAGAACCTATGTACAACATGTTGCTACTGCAATTTTCCTCTGTTCTTTACATCTGATAAATCGGCTCCCCTGGAACCATGCCTCTATCCTCTGCATTTGATAAATCTCTCCCCCTTTATCATCAATGGTAAAGGTATCTTTCCATCTGGGGCTGCTCCCCTTGAATGAACTGTCCTCTTATGGTTCTTCCTCGTGTACATCTAAGACATATAAGATAAGCATTCAAAAAAAATTCAAATTGGAGTAGAAATAACTCCAAGTATTTGGTGAAGATATTCAAAGGCTTCCCATGGAAGTGGTTTTGTAAAGATGTTGGTCACTTCTTCTATTTTTCCCACATACTCAACTCTGATGTTTATTCTTGCAAACCTTCGTTAACTTCAACAACAAGAGACTAACATTTTCATCAAATTTTTCTTTAGCCTCACATGCCTAATTTTGGATTAGTCAGCAACCCTAACTTGAAGTAATCATAACTTTATACCTGTAATGTATAAATATTTGAAACTAATACATAATGTTCTTCAGTGTGTTTTATGCAATTCCTGCAAACCTTCCTTAACTTCAACAACAAGAGACTAACATTTTCATCAAAATTTTCTTTAGTCTCACATGCCTAGTTTTGGATTAGTCAAAACACTAACTTGAAGTAATAATAAATTTGTACTTGTAATGTATGAATATTTCAAACTGATACTCAACTCTGATGTTCATTCATGCAAACCTTCCTTAAGTTCAACAACAAGAGACTATCATTTTCATCATACTTTTCTTTAGTCTCACATGCCTAGTTTTGGATTATTCAACAACCCTAACTTGAAGTAATCATAACTTTGTACCTGTAATGTATAAGGATTTGAAACTGATACACAATGTTAGGTCTGCTGGAGTTTGGAGGAGCACAACTACCTATTAGCCATAGAGGTTCTTCAAATACTACTGTCAAGTCATGAATAATGTTCTGGAGGTGAACTCACATGTCAGATATGAGAAGTTGAGGGGAGGAGAAATGTCCTAAGATGATAATCTGAGTTAAGGAACTGACCATAGTTTGGCATGTGTAATCTAAGTGATTTCCCATAAGTAAGAATGGTTCATAAGAGTAGTGAAGCAGCTAATCAAGGAGGCAATGAAGGTACACTATTTTTTTTTATCTTCATAATATGGAGAATATTTTAGCACATTCTTATTTAAATGAATCAACTAATCTAGATGGGGAAAATTATGTAAATTGAATGTTTAAGATGTAGAATTTGAAGGAAGGCTATAATGTTTGGGAAATTGCATATGGAGACAAAGATAAACTAATGCAAGAGCCTCTTTAGCCTCAAGAAATATGCATCAACCAGAAACATTTCAAATTCAATTCAACCATTGTAGGTTGAAATAAGTGTTGAAATTCCTATTGTTGCAACATGTCGGTGTTGTAACTCCTAGTTGCTTCACATGTCAAATGTTGTAACTCATAGTTGTTGAAACACATTAAATGTTACAACTCTTTTTGTTGCAACACCAATGCCAAAACATCTATTAGATTACAAATCCAAGGAGTGTTGAACTTTCATTTTTATTATGAGTTATAGCATGTCGTGACTCCACGTCTCTTAGGTTAGACTTCATAGAAGGTGAGGGTGTTGCTCCACGTGCCTCAGAAAACAAAATTTCGGAATCAGTAGTAAATCACAAGAGGAAGTTGAAATAGATTTGGAGGAAGTGAACAATCATAAATTTCAACTCTCAATGGGTGTTGGGGGACAGTTGAAGAGATGGAACAATTGGCAGACTATTCTAGGGGTAGAAAATAAATAATAAATGGGAGAAGAAGAGAAAAGGGACAAAGAAATAGGGAGGGACATCTGCAGAAGAAATAACATGGAGTTTGTAAAACTAGTTTTTGCGATTCACAGGGTGGAATGGAGGACACACAACTAGTCATCGAATAAAGTATGAGAAATGTGCCATATTTTTCTTGTGATGTAGTGAGATTGTAAAAGAATAATTATGTCTTGTAATAAATAAATTTTAGTTTTTGTTTAAATATCATTGTCTCTCATTTCCTTTGGATTTTCGGACTATAAATTTCCTCAAGACATTCTTTAAGTTGTTAAATTTATGTTAACGCTCTTAGTTTTTAGATTTACACTATGTGGGAAGAAACCTAGTTCTATAGTTGATTGTGTACATGATCATAGGTGACTAAATCAAGTGGTATCAGAGATGGTTTAGGTCCCAATTTCTGTAAAACAATGCTCATAAGTAATTATTATGATTGTTAGTATAAGTGAGGGCTACAAGATGAATTGTATCGATACCTCCACTGATCCAGGGGATCAAATTTTGCTCAAAAATTCAAAGTGCTCAGAATCGCTTCAAATCAAACGGGAGCATAGGCCTTGTCATTATGAACCCAACGCAACTCGTTTGGGTTCAAACGGATGTCAGGAGCGAGAGATATCGCGTTCTGTTCAAAATGACAAACATGTAAAAAAAGGGATGCTGACTGTACAGTCCGTACAGCTGCTGATGTGGCAGTCCGTACGACACGTGGTATGGATGAGTGGCAGATAGTTGGTAGATGTGGATGAATGACATTGCGACATGTGGCAGTATTTTGTTGGTTGTACGGTGCCACGTGGCCCAGTCATGGGCTACCACGTGGCACCATGCTATTGGTTGCTTGTATAAAACTTTATGGGAGTCCACCGGGTTCGACCCCGTGACCTCCACCCATGAATAAAACCTTTGCAAATTTTGCATTTCCAATGTGCCATACCACAATCCTTGTTATATATATGGTTTCATATTTATTTAAGTTTGATTTGTTATGTATTGACGCGGGGGTCTGGGTTGGGGCTTAGCCCCAGCCCCCGATCACATACATTATAACGATATGACCATATATGCACGCGCGGGTATGCATTTTGGTTTGAATTTGGTTCAATAGTTATACAAACGACCTGCCACTTGTTCTTTAACCATTGGCTTGTGGAAATAGTGGCCTATGTTTGCACTTACGCGTGGTCATATGGGTCATACGACCATAGCCATGGCGGTTCGGGGTTAGGTGTGCCCGTAACCGTCCTACAGTTTGCACAGTTTGCGCAGTTGCGTACGGTGCTAATTTTTAATGCTTAAATATGTGTGTGGGATAGGTTGATCCAATAAGGGTGTGATTTCTAGATGCAGAGACAACAAGTTTGAACGGGGACTTCAAGGAAGCCTATCTTCTTCAATTTTTGGCCAAACGAAGTGCCGAAAAAGCCCAGCTAGGGGTTTTTGGACGTTCTGAAGCCATTGGAGTAGTCTATTTGGAATTTTGAGCATTGTAAAGCATATTTTTAAGCACTTTGAGAAAATAATACAATTGATCCATTGGAAGCTGGACCAAGAGATGTAGCCCAAGAGAGGGGTGAGCTGCTTTATCATTTGCTGTGTTATGTGTTTTTTGTTCACTATTTATTGCTGCTATTATATGCATCTTTGATGAGTAATTTTCATAAAGCTATGTTGCAAATTGATCTGTTTGCATTTTAACACATAAATTTTACTTGCAAATATTTTCAAGAATACAAGTCTTCTTCATTTTTAGATCAAGTTGGTATCAGAGCATAGGTTTTTGAAGACTTGATTTTTTGCAAGTGTTTTGTTTTCTGATGCTCACAAGGTTGAAAATCACAAGAGGAGGAGGTCAACCTGTAGAGCCAAGTTCTCATCCTTCAAGGAGGAAGCTTATATCATCACCGCAAGTTTCAAGGAGGCATTCACCAAGTATGGCTCATGAAGAGAGTCATGAACATATTCCTGCAGAAGATGAAAATCTCAGAAAGGTTGTCATGGAAATGAGAGAGATGATGAAAATCTTGATGGAAAGGAATACAGGATTGCAAGGTGAAGGCTCCAATCCTTCAAAGCACAAGGGAGACAGTGGTGATAAAAATCCAAATGGAAATGGAGGGAATGATGCTTCTCCACCACCCTCTCCTCCATCTTCTTCTTCTTCTACCAATTCAAGACTTGTTCTGAATTCTCCAAAGGGACATGGTAAAACTCCTTCACAAATTCCTTCGTTAAAGCTTGATATTAAATTCGAATTGCCAATGTACAATGGAGAAGTAAATGCTGAGAAATTAGATAATTGGATTCATCAGATTGAGGTGTATTGTA
>ML783412.1:546754-582644 GCA_009831015.1 Picea engelmannii | reverse complement strand
CGAAAGTTGGGTTTGTATACTCCACTTCCGGTTCCTTCTCGTCCTTGGGAAAGTATTTCTATGGACTTTGTAGGAGGTCTACCTATGTCTAGACGAAATCATGATTATCTTTATGTTGTGGTTGATCGATTTAGCAAAATGTGCATTTTGATGCCTTGTACGAAGTAGGTTACAGCTAAACAAATGGCACAAATGTTCTTTCAAAATGTTTGGGTGAATTTTGGATTGCCTAAATCCATTATTTCTGATCAGGATTCTCGATTTGTTGGAAGCTTTTGGTCAAGTTTATGGGCACTCATGGACACCAAACTGAAAAACAACATATCTTTTCATCCGCAAATAGATGGTCATACAGAAGTGGTAAATAGAACAGTGGTGCAGCTTCTTCATGCTTATTGCAGCAAGCATCCTAAACTTTGGGATGAGAATTTACACTACATTCAACATGCTTAGAATCGAGCTAAGCACTCTTCAACTCAAACGTCGCCATTTGAAGCATGTTTTGGCTATTTGCCCAAATCTCCTTTAGATTTTATCTTTGGGAAGGATATTGGTATTGATGGTCAATATGACATTGATAGGGCAGAAAAGTTCATTGAACAAATTCAGTCGATACATCAAATGGTGCAAAAGCAGTTGGAAAAGAGTCAAGCCAAGTACAAGACGAGACATGACAAGCATCATGTTGATCACAGTTTCCAAGTTGGAGATGAAGTTGGGATTTACATCAGTAAGGAGAGGCTTAAAGAAGAAGGTAAAAAATTGAAACCAATTCGATATGGTCCTTTCAAGATTATTGACAAGATTCGTAACAATGCCTTTCGTTTAGATTTGCCTCCTTATATGAAAATGTATGCAGTTGTTAATGTTGAGAATTTGAAATTGTATGAGCCTCCTTTGATTGATGATCAAGGAGAGCATGTTCATATTCCTTCTATGGATGATTTTTCCCCATAATATCTTATAGAACTGCATGAAGACACAATCCTTGACATGAGAATGTGAACTTCAAAATGAGGAAATGTGGAGTATCTTCGAGTTGGTCTTAAAGGTACAAATCCAAGAAAATCCAAGTGTATTGAGGCTGGAAGGGTGAGAGAGATATACCCTCATCTTCAGATAGACTGAAAATAGTCTTTTGGAGGTCCAAAAGCTTTCCAATGGTGAGGTGTGATCCAGGGGATCAAATTTTGCTCAAAAATTCAAAGTGTTCGGAATCGCTTCAAATCGAACGGGAGCGTAGGCCTCGTCATTACGAACCCAATGAAACTTTTTTAGGTTCAAACAGACATCAGGAGAGAGATATATTGCGTTCTATTCAAAATGACAAACAAGCAAAAAAAGGGATGTTGACTGTACAGTCCGTACGACTGCTGACGTGGCAGTTCGTACGACACGTGGCAGGGTTGAGTGGCAGACAATTGGCAGATGTGGATGAATAACATTTCAACACGTGGCAATATTTGGTTTGTTGTATGGTGCCACATGGCCCAGTCATGGGCTGCCACGTGGCACCATGCTATAGGTTGCTTGTATAAAACTTTATGGGAGTCCACTGGGTTCGACCCCGTGACCTCCACCCACAAATACAACCTTTGCAAAGTTTGCATTGCCAACGCGCCATACCATAAGCCTTGTTATATATATGGTTTCATATTTATTTAAGTTTGATTTGTTATGTATTGGCGTGGGGGTCCTAGCTGGGGCTTAGCCCCAGCCCTCGGTCACATACATTATAACGATATCACCATATGTATTACCATATGTCCATGCATAGGTATGTGTTTTGGTTTGAATTTGGTTCAACGGTTATACAAACAACCCGCCACTTGTTCTTTAACCATTAGCTTGTGGAAACGGGGGCCTACGTTTGCACTTGTGCGTGGTCATATGGGTCATACAACCATAGCCCTGGTGGTTAGGGGATAGGTGCACCCGTAACCATCCTACATTTTGCATGGTTTGCGCGGTTGCGTTCGGCTCTAAGTTTTAACACTTAAATATGCATATGGGGTAGGTTGAGCCAACAAGGGTGCGATTTGTAGATGTAGAGACAACAAGTTTGAAGGGGGACTTCCAGGAAGCCTATCTTCTTCAATTTTTGGCCAAATGAAGTGCTGAAAAAGCCTAGCTAGGGGTTTTTGGACGTTCTGAAGCCATTGGAGCAGTCTATTTGTCATTTTGTGCATTGTAAAGCACAATTTTGAGCACTTTGAGCAAATAATACAATTGATCCATTGGAAGCTGGACCAGGAGATGTAGCCCAAGAGAGGGGTGAACTCCTTTATCATTTGTTGTGTTATGTGTTTTCTGTTCACTATTTATTGTTGATGTTATATGCATCTTTGATGAGTAATTTTCATAAAGTTGTGTTGCAAATTGATCCGTTTTCATTTTAACACATAAATTTTACTTGCAAATATTTTCAAGAATACAAGTCTTCTTCATTTTTAGATCAACCACGAAGAGAGGGAGCAACATGAGGAGGTGCTAGAATCATATAATTAGAGAAACTATAAAGGATGATATAATAATTGGAAAACATAAGACTTGGAGATGCTAAAAGAAATTCAGAGTCTGAGGATGAACCTACAGAAGAAGAATGAAATGTTGAGGAAGTGAACATAGAAGCATGTTTAATATCTTTTATGAAAGACAAAGGTAGTGTAAGGGTGTAATTCTCATGCTACGATGGTAGTTTGAAATCCAAGACACTCATTGATTGGATAGTAGAACTTGAAATATATTTTGAGTATGAGAATGTTCAGGATCCCAATAATATTTGATTCGCTATGACAAAGTTAGAGGTTCATGCAAAAATTTGGTGAAATATGTTACAAAGGGATAAGGTAGAGAATAGAAAACACAAGATTATAACTTGGAAGAAGATGGTCATAAAAAATAAGGATAAATTCTTATATGTCGATTACCAACATAATTTGTCTAAGCTAGTGCAAAATTTAAGGTAGAAAGAGACATTTGTTCATGAATATAGTGAGGAATGTTTCAAACCGTCACTTAGATCAGGGATAAATGAACCATTATACCAAAGAGTGGAAAGATATGTAAATGGATTGAAGTATCATATTTATGATGAAATGACTATCCATTACTTTCATAATGTGGACTAATCCTATCAAGTTCCTTTGAAGGTGCAAGATAATATTAATATAATGTTGCGACAAAAGTTCCGGGAAAAAGTAACTAGAGGCAAGGGCAGAGCAAGTGCTACTAAAAGAAATGTAAAGGAGGATGAAGTGACTCCTAGACATAATATAAGATGAGGAAGTAGTGCTAGAAGAGGTATATGTTTTGACAGAGGAAATTATATGATTACATGTTATATACATGGAGTAGAGGGTCACAATGCATCGAATTGTCTAGAGAATCATAATCAAGCAAGAGTAAATAAAGGTAGAATACAAGTTACCTAAGCAGACGAGACAACAAATGTTGGTAGAAATGTTGAAGTACTTCAAGAAGAACAAGGATAAAATATGATGTTTAGAAGAATATTACTCAAGCCTGAGACAAAGGAAGTTGAAGAACCTGAACAGAGAAAGAAAGTGTCCAAAACCAAGTGCAAAATTCAAGATAAGTGTTTTCATCTCATCATTGATAGAGAAAGTACAAAAATTTTAGTATCCACAGTCACACTCACTTGTTGTCCTCCTTTCAACCATGAGACCTTATACGAATTTGGATAGAAAAGCATTCCACATCCAAATTTGTATAAGGTCTCATGGTTGAAAGGAGGACAACAAGTGACTGTGATTGAGAAATTCTTTTTGAGTATTTAGATTGGAAAGTTTAGTGAGTAGGAATTATGTTACATAGTGGAGATGGATTCATGTCATGTACTACTCAAAAGACAATGAATATTTCACATAAAAATTTTCCATCATGGAAGGAAGAATACCTATGAATTTTTAAAAGATGTAAAGTGGTACATATTTGAGTAATGGTGGAGGCTGAGTCAAGTTGTAGTTAAAAAGGAAATGATAGCATAAATCTTTGTAGTAGTAGTTGCATTATGATGTGTGAAACAAAAGAATTTTTGCGAGAACAAAAAATGACCGATTTATATTTGGCCTTAATTCCAAGAAACGTTTTAGAGAGTGGAAAGATGATCTCCATGCCACTAAAAGTTCCAACTTTGTTGAATGAATTTAAATGGATTCTGGGAGACAATTTACCAGTAGGTTTACCTCCCTTGAGGATTATATCATATCATATTGATTTGATACTAGGATCTAGTATATCGAATAAACATCCCTATCTCATCACTATATCAGAGAGTGAAGAAGTAAATAAGTATGTGCAAGAGCTTCATGATAGAGGACTGATGAGAAAAAGTTTGAGTCTATGTGTTGTACCTATAGTTTTGACACCCAAGAAAGGATCTTAATGGATAATGTGCATTTATTAACGAGCTATTAACAAGATTACTATCAAGTACATATTTCCTTTACCAAAGATGGACCACCTCAAGGAATGTTTGAGTGGGGCCAATTACTTTTCAAAGATTGATTTGAAGTGTGTTTACCATAATATTTGGATAAGGGAAGGTGATGAATGGAAGAGAGCATTCAAAACCAATGATAGATTGTTTGAATGGTTATTTATGCCATTTGGGATAACTAGTGCGCTCAATACATTCATGAGAGTTATGAATGAAGTTTTGAAACCATTTTTGGGTAAGTTTGTTGTTGTATACTTAGATTATATTTTTATTTTTAGTAAAACCAGATAAGAAAACTTGAATCATGTGATAAAGGTGTTACAATGGTTGAGATAAGAGCAACTATTGATCAATTTGAAGAAATGTACATTTTTGAAAGAGGAGTTAATGTAGTTGGGATTTCTGATTTCCAAGGAAGGATTGAAGATGGATTTTGGAAAGGTCAAGGATATTTTGGAGTGGCTAAAACCTAAGTGTACATTTGATGTGAGAAGTTTCTGTGGATTAGCAATATTCTATAGGAATTTATCAAAACTTTCAGTGAGATTTGTGCATCATTTACTGAATGCATGAGAACGGGGATTTGCAAGTGGACAACAATAGCGATGAAGTCATTTGATGATTTCAAGAAAAAGGTCACTGAATGAAAAGTTTTGACACTTCTAGATTTCAATAATGTGTTTCATGTGGATTGTGATGTAAGTGGATCAATAATTGGAGAATTTTTGAGACAAGAAGAAAGGTCGATTGGATTCTTCGGCGAGGAATCCAATTATTGTAAGAAAAAGTACTTTGTTTATGATCAAGAATTTTATGTGATTGTACAAAATTTGAAGAAATATTGACATTACTTGCTACAAAAGGAGATTTTGATTCATTTACTGATCATACATAATTGTGGTACATCAATAGCCAAGGCAAGTTAAATCAAAGTCATTCCAAATGGGTATAATTTTTTCAATGTTACTCATTTGTTTTGAAGCACACGTATGGAAAGTTGAATAAAGTTGAAAATGCACTAAGTCGGAGAATAATGCTACTAATTACTTTTTCAGTTGAAGTTGTTGGCTTGAATTATGAAATAAGTGTATGCAAAATACATAGATTTTGATAGGTTTTGAAAGCATACAAAGTGCCTTGGAGCATTGATAGAACACCATTTTTGTATTTTCACATCCAAGAAGGTTTTGTGTTCAAGAACCAATGTTTGTGCATTCCACAAAGTTCATTGTGCATGAAACTTGTTAAACAGATGCATAACAGAGGTTTGTGTGGACATATTGGAATTGATAAAACCATAGAATTGGTGAAGGAAATATATTTTTTTCCTAGCATCAACAAGGATGTTAATCATTATGTTTAGTGTTGTAGAATTATCCAACCCTCTAAAGAAAGGAGTCAAAACAACGAATTTTATAAACCACTACCGGTACCCGAGAGGCCTTGGGAGAATACAATTATGGACTTTGTTTTTGGACTGCCTAGAATGAAGAGAAGTTATTATTCTATGATGGTTTTAGTGGATGTATTTTTAAATATGGAACATTTCATACTATGCAATAAGGCCATTCATGTTACTAAAGTTGTCATTTCATTTTTGAAAGAGATTGTGAAATTACATTGACTACCAAGAAGTATCATTTCTGATAAGGATATAAGATTTCTTGGGAATTTTCGGAGAATACTTTGGAAAAAGATGGATTACAAATTGTTCTATAGTTATGCATATCATCCTCGATCAGATGAATGGATCCAGGTGGTAAACTAAAGTATTGGGAATTTGTTATGAATTTTGAGTGGGGAGAATCCAGAACAATGGGATTTGATCTTAGCATAGGTTGAATTGGTTTATAATGATTATGTTAACAAGTCTATATGAACGATTCCATTTAAATTTTTTTATGGTAGGTCATAAAAAGGCGCTGTTTATTTTGTTAAATTACCAAATATAGAGGACAAAAGGAGTTCTGATGAAAGTGATTTTGCAAAGGTCATATAGTAAATGCCTAACTAGGCTAAGAGAAAGTTACAACAGAGAAATATCAAATATAAATGGGGAGCATATTTTCAAAGAAGAAAAAAGGTTTTTGAAGAAGGAGAGCTAGTAATGGAAGATTCGACGAAATAAATATTTCCCATAGGTATTTATAGTAAATTAAATTACAAGAAAATTAGACCATGTCAAAATTTGAGAAATATTTTTGATAATAAATATAAGATAGAATTGCCATAATATTTTGACATTTCTCGAGTATTCAATGTGGTCAACTTGTATGATTTTCATGAGGGAGTAGAATATGAGGAAGAAGGTACCCTGGATGAATGGAGGAAGCAATGCCATATTAAACCAACTGAAGAATTAGAGAAAATATTGGTGAAGAGGGTTAGAGAGAGGACATGTAAAAAGGAATATTATGAATATCTAGTCGAGTGTGTTAAAAATAATTAAAAAGTACCTAGGAAAGTTTTTCTGATCACCTAGGCACCTAAGGGGTGAGAAAGTGCCTAATGTGGACCCTAGTCATTTAATTTGTGAGATGAAAATTAAAAGGTGACTTTATGACTAAAGTGAGGGGGTGAGTGAAGAGACACTCAATCTCATCCACTCATCTAATCCAATCTCAACCATTGTATTACGAAACTCTTCACCTACCACCATGAGGTCGATTAGGGTAGAATGGCGCACCCATTCTTGGGTTGTTGAAACATATTTTGAGACAACAAGAGAAGAAAATTCGAGTTTGAGAAAGAGTCCACTTTTGCAGAGCTAGGGCATGCATTCCAAGGATGGAAACCAACATGCACTTCAAGGCAGAAGTTACAACATTTATTGCAGGTCATACTATATGTATTGAGAAGGTCATACAACATTAAAAGCATGCACCAAAATCGAGGAAGAGTGTAGTTGAGGAAAGCAGCCATACTGTACGAATTTTTGAGTTCTGTACAACATAAAATAGGCATGGAAATTGAGGCAGAAATTACAATTGAGTTAACAGTCCATACTGTATGGATTTCATATGGTTCGTATGACTGTTTTTCTTGCATAGAAATCAAGGAAAGTTTCTATGGTATTTTATTGGTGGTTTTGGAATATTTTCCAAGGCACCCATACAACATTTAATTCTTAGTTTTGAGATGTAACAACTGGCATAGATTTCGATGTAGTCGTATAGTAAGAAGGAGGCACAAAAAACAAGGAGAAAACCCGTACATGAGTGCAGGAAATTCTGGCACAAATTTTGAGGATTTTTGCTCATTTTCTGTGTGAAGACTTAGCATGGTTTTCAAGATAAGTTTGTCATTAAATTTCTGAAGACTCTGAATCTCACAAATAATAAAAACTCCCTCTCTCACTGGTTTTCCCCCTGTGCATTTTTGCAGGGTCGTTGTTAGACCAAAAATCACTTTGTTATTTTTTGAGTTTTATGTGATGCCGATATATTTTATTTCTACATTAAACGATGTTCAAAATCCTCATGTTTCAGTTCTAAAATTTTTATTTTATGCTGTGTTTAATTGGCTGTCATAAAACTGGGTTTGACCATTAAACATTGGCTGAAAAATCAGCAAGACTGAAACTGGGTGGGGTCAGAAATTTTACATTGTATCAGAGTTGAGTTAAAGAGAAGCATAAATATTTCATCAAGTCATAAAATTGGGACAACAGTCACTTCACTGGACATAGCTTTGAATTTTCCAGTTTTAGCAGAATGGGGTCAATGACTACAGGTTTGAGATTTGAGGACATACTTGATCGGGAAACAAACTTTGGTTCTTGTAAAGAGAGGATGATCTTGTTGTTGCAAGAAAATAAGTTGTGGGACATTGTTGAAAACTATGCAACACATCATGTGGTTGTACCTACTGATGATACTCTTCTTGCAGCATATAATAAGAAGAGTATCAAGGCTAAGAGGATCATTATTGATGCCATCAAGGACCATTTGATTCCTCACTTGACAGGGAAGACAAATTCCTATGAGATGTCAGAGTCTTTCACGAAGTTGTACCAGAGTATAAATGAAAACTGGAAGATGTTTTGAGGAGGGATGCAAGATTTGAGGAGGACAGAGCCTTTAGGAAGCCACGAGGGATAGAGAGGGGTGGGAAGTATTCACCTCAGATTCAGGTGAGTCTACAACAGACTACAATGAAACAAAGTTCGGGGCCACTAGTTTCGGTGATGACTGCTCCACAGGTGACGGGGCCACAGATTTCAGGATCGCAGGTAACTAGTCCACAGGTTTCTGGATCAGGTGCTCTAGAGTCTACTTCAGGATCACAGTCTTCAGGATATGGGGTTGAGTAGGGAGATTCCCCTCCATGGGACACTACTTCAGAGAGGAGGAATCCTAAGTGGCTTCAGGATACTTTGAGAGAGGCATAAGGTTCAGTGGGGAATGCCAGGCATGAAGTGAGGGAGAGTAAACCTCCCGAGAGGTTTTGCAGCTACATCGTGATGGTGAAAATTATTCGGGAGTATGAGCCTTCCACTTTTGAGGAGGCTACTGGTAGACAGTTTTGCAGGCATTCCATGATGGAGGAGTAAAATTCCATCATGAAGAATGATGTCTGGGAAGTTGTTCCTAGACTTAAGGGGAAGTTAGTGGTGACTTCCAGGTGGCTCTATAAACTCAAGAATGTTGCAGATGGAAGCGTTGAGAAGTAAAAATATCACTTTGTGGCTCGGGGGTTCTCAGAGGTTGACGGAGTTGATTATTATGAAACCTTTGCGCCAGTTGCTAGATATACCTCAGTCAGAGCGGTGATTTCCATTGCAGCAGAGATGGGTTGGAAGATCCACTAGATGGATGTGAAGACCACATTTCTGAATGGTATTATATAGGAGGAGGTGTATACTGAGAATCCATTGGGATTTGAGGTGCATGGGAGAGAGTCTCATGTGTGTAGACTAAAGAAGTCATTGTATGGGCTAAAACAAGCTCCCATAGCTTGGTATTCAAGGATTGATGCCTATTTGTAGCAGTTGGGCTTTGAGAAGTGTGAGGCAGATCCCAACTATATTGTGGTTGCAGAGGATCCTCTCATTCTCTTGCTATATGTGGATATATATTTTTATTACAATGTCATAAAGACTCATCACTAGATGCAAGGAGAGCCTTTCTTCAGAATTTGAGATGACTGATATTGGATTGATGCACTATTTTTTGGGATTGGAGTTTTGGAAGGAGTCTGGAAACATATTCCTAGGATAGGGGAAGTATGTGTGTGATATTCTAAGGAGATTTCATATGGAGGATTGTAGGCCCATGACCAATCCCATGATTACCAATTGGAAGACGCTGCATGATTTTGAGTCACAGTTGGTGGATTCCACTTTATATCTTCATTTTATTGGGTCTTTGATGTATTTGTTCAATACCAGACCAAATATTTGTTTTTCTATCAACACTCTCAGTCAGTTTATGGTGGATCCTAGGAGAGTGCACCGGGTGGCATAAAAACATGTGCTCAGGTATCTTTGTGGTATGGTAGATTATGGTCTGGACTATCAGAGAGGATATTGATTTCATCTGGTTGGCCATACAGATTCAGATTGGGCAGGATATGTCAGTTACCATAAGAGTACTTCAAGGTGTTGTTTTGGACAGGGCTCAACAATTGTGTCTTGTTTTAGTCAGAAGCAAAATTTGGTGACATTGAGTTCTTCATAGGGTGAGTATATGGATGCCAATTAGGCACGTTGTGAGGCCCTTTGGCTTCACAAATTGCTGGTGGGATTGTTTGGTGTGCAGTTGAGGCCTACCTTGATTTACTGTGATAATCAGAGTTGCATTAAACTCTTGGAGAATCTAGTTTTTCATGACAGGTCTAAGAATATCGATATTTGTTATCACTTCATCCGTGACTATGTTCATAGAGGAGTTGTGGAGCTACAGTACATATATATAGAAGAGAAGGTTGTATACATAGTGACCAAAGCATTGGGCAGAGGCAAGTTTGTAGTTTTTAGGGAAAAGCTTGGAGTGGTGAGTAACACTTTCCTCGGCAAGAGGGAGTGTTAAAAATAATTAAAAAGTACCTAGGCAAGTGTTTCTCATCGCCTAGGAGCCTAAGGAGTGAGAAAGTTCCTAATGTGTACCGTACTCATTTAATTTGTGAGATGAAAATTAAAAGGTGAATTTATGACTAAAGTGAGTGGGTGAGTGAAGAGACACTCAATCTCATCCACTCATCTAATACAATCTCAACCGTTGGATTACGAAACTCTTCACCTACCACCATGAGGTCGATTAGGGTAGGAGGGTGCACCCATTCGTGGGTTGTTGAAACATTTTTTGAGAGAGAAAGAAAATAAAATTTGAGTTTGAGAAAGAAGGCATTTTTGGAGAGCTAGGGCATGCATTCCAAGGCTAGAAACTAGCATGCATTTTGAGGTAGAAGGTACAAAATTTATTGCAGGTCATACTGTATGGATTGAGCAAGTCGTACAAGATTTAAAGAAGGCACATAAATCGAGGAAGAGCATTGTTCAGGAAGTAGGCCATAATGTATGGATTTTCATGTTTTATACAACATAAAAGAGGCATGGAAATCGAGGTAGAAAGTAAAACATAGTTAACATTCCCTACTGTATGGATTCTGTACAGTCCGTACGACTGTTTTTCTTGCACAAAAATTGCAGAAAGTTTCTCTGGCATTTTCTAGGTGGTTATGGCACGTTTTGAGATGTAACAGTTGGCACATATTTAGAGGCATCCATACAGCAAGAAGGAGGCATAAAAATGAGGATAAAACCTATACATGAGTGCAGGAAATTCTAGCACAAATTTCGAGGAGTTTTTCTCATTTTCTATGTGAAGACTTGGCATGGTTCTCGAGATAAGTTTGTCATTAAATTTATGAATATGGATATGTTGTAACATAATTTCTCTGAATCTCACAAATAATAAAAAGTCCCTCTCTCACTGGTTTTCCCCTTGTGGGTTTTTCCAGGGTCATTGTTAGACCAAAAATTACTATGTTATTTTATGAGTTTTATGTGTTGCTGATATATTTTATTTATGCATTAAACAATATTCATAATCCTCATGTTTCATTTTTGAAAATTTTATTTTATGTTGTGTTTAATTTGTTGTCATAAAACTAGGTTTGGGCATTAAACATTGGCTGAAAAATCAGCGATACTAAAACTGGGTGGGGTCTGAAATTTTACAAAGTGGAGAAACACGGGTTCAAAATATGCATTGTGGGTTTCTAAGAAAAGAAATAGCATGCTTGCAGGGATCTTCATCCTCTATATAATATACAGTTAATGCCACATGAATTGGAGCTCATGTTTTCTTACCAAGGATGTTTAATGCAAGAGCATCGTTGACCTCAAGTGATCTGCATCAACCTAAAACATTCCAAATTCAGGCTAGTCATTGTAGGTTGAACTAAGTTCCAGAACTCCTATTGTTGCAACATGTGGGTTATTTAACTCCTAGTTATTGCAACAAATCAAATGTTCTAACTCTTGGTTTCTACAACATTTCAAATGATACAACTCATTTTGATACAACACGCCAGTGTTGCAAAACCAATGTCAAAACTTCTTCCATATTATAAATCATGGGAGCGCTACAACTTTCATTTGTGTTGTAGGTTATATCATGTCGTGAATCCACATGTGTTAAGGTAAAATGCCATTTACAGGGATGATTTTGGGGGCTAAATTTCTCTCATGGGCTAATTTTCCATGGTTTTTCCAAAAATGGGATTCACTATTTTAAAAATGATTTGCCCAAATTCTATAGGATAAAATTATTTTACCTTAAAAATAGCCAAAATTTTATAAAAACTATATAAAATAATTATAAATTTGAATATTTTTACAAAAATACCGCCAAACATTTATAGTTGACATATGAAGGATTAGTAAGATTCGCCAAGGTTTCTACATTTTAAAATAAATTTCCATCCTTAAAATCAGCCCTGGCCATATAAGGTGGTGAGCATAGCTCCACGTGCATTGGATGAAATTTATGGGAATCAATAGTAAATTGCAAGAGGAATTTGAAATAGCTTTGCAGGAGCGCACCCATCATAACTAATGGCTCTCAACCTGTGTTAGGGGACAGTTGAAGATGTGTAAAGAGTACAAGACTGTATGGTGGGTAGAAAATAAAGAAATAAATGGAGAAGAAGACTAAAGAGAGGAAGTAACATGGGGGACATATACACAAGAAACAACATGGTGGAAGTAACACCAATTTTGGGGATCCACAATGTGGAATGGAGGACATGCACCCAGTCATCTAGTAAAGGATCAAAACTCTACAAATTTTGTTGGGAAATAGGGTAGAACATGTTATAAAACAGATAGATAATTCTGCAAATAATCGAAGAGGGAAAAAAATTTCGAAGACAAAGGTGGTTTCTAAAGACAACATTACAACACTTAATCACAATGCACTATGATAAGAACATAAAAATGCACATTGGACTTTTATATTTCCATCATTATAATAACCTCTGCTGTTTTCTACTTATAGCTCCAACATCTAACTAACTTCCATGAAATTGGGAGGATATTGTCCACATATAGTAGTTGGTTGTGAAAGTTAACTCTGCCAAATATGCATTGTCTAGTCAGCTCAACAAGAATGCTTGATGTGAGTAACCATGTATCCAAATCATAGTGGATAGTAAGGATGGTCGATTGACTATCTGAATGTCTTTGACTGTTGGTCAATTTTCCTACCAACGGAATTTTCGACTATTCGAGTAACTAATGTAGAGATTTGGTCGACTTCCCAACAAATTGTTTCTATATGTAGGTGGACTACCTAATCAACTGAATCTGTTAGAAGTGTGATGAACCATCATAGCTCAATGTTCCAACTTCCCACCATCAACACATGTATTTGGAGATTTAGGAGGTGAAACTACATCATCATGGCACCCCTCATAATTGCATTTTCCTAAAGCACAACCATCCTATAGAGCTAGATAAATATGGCTTTAGATAAAGTTTTAGCGAATATATCAACAACTTGATGATTTTTTGTGCAATATTCAAGAGAGACAACATGATCATGAACTAACTGTCTCAAACAATGAGCATGGAGTTCAACATGCTTCATATTACTGTGGGAAATAGGATTGTCAGCAACCTATATGGCACTTTGAATATCACAATATATTGTAGTCGAGGTATGAATAGGAAATCCAATTTCACCAAGAATTTGGAATATCCATATTTCTTCAGTAACTTCTTGAATGATGGCATAATATTCTTCTTTTGTAGTCGAAAAGGAGACTAGATTTTGTTTCTTGCATGATCACACCAATGGTCTAGTGATTAAGTGAAACACATTGCCATAAGTGTACTTTTGATCATCATTGTTTCCATCTCACTCGGATTCGGTGAAGCTAACCAATGAATCTCAACGTTGACAATATTTGATACCAAATTGAGTGTTACCCTTGAGATAGCAGAAATTTTGTTTAACTATTTTCCAATAGATTTCTCTAGGGTCTTGCATCAACCGATAAACCACAATGACACAAAAGGAAATGTCAGGTCGACTATGAGAAAAATAAATAATATAGTCGACCAGTTGTCGATAAAGTCTAGAATTGACTTTTGGAGTCTAACATGTTTTGGTGACCTCTACTCCATATTTAAAAGGAGTAGCACAGGGCTTAAAATCGACCATATTAAAATGTGTCAAAATATCCATTACATATTTATATTGAGAAATGAAAAAACCATCACATAGTTGTAAGACTTGAAGAACCAAACAATAATGCAGAGTACCAAGATATGTCATGTCAAAGGACTCAACGAGTTGTTTATTAAATATAAGAATGAGGTCAGTATTATTAACAATAGTAATAAGGTCATGACAATATACAACAAAAATCAAAGTGTCTCCATTGGTCTGTAGTACATACAAGTTGTGATCAGATTCACAGTGTTTGAAACATAGTTTAAGAAAGAAGATGTCGATCTTAACATACCAATCTCGAGGAGCTTCCTTCAAAAAAGAAAGTGAATTATTTAGTTGACAAACCAAGTTAGAATATGTCATAAAACCATCTTTTGTTTCCATGAAAATTTCTTCAGAAGGGTATCCATGAAGAAAAGCACTCTTCACATCCATATAATTAATTTACCATCCAAAATGAGAAACAAGGGAAATAATCAGTAGAAAAGAAGTCATCTTTGAAACATGGGAAAAGGTCTAAATGTATTTTATACCTTCTTGTTGAGAAAATACCTTTGCAACCAGGCATGCTTTGTGTCTCTCAAAAATACCATCAAAGGTAAATTTGATCCTATAGACGCATCGTTACTTCACAACATTATTTCCTTTCGGTTGGGGAACTATTCCATTTATATCTTCATAGCATGTTCCCATTCAGGTCATCATTGAACATACGAGTAGGAAATAGGATCATAATTTTTAAGTACATGAGTCATCAATGCAATGATGGCATGGTGCTTTTGACTTCATGTTTTTCTTCTAGAGGAGATATCATTGACATAAGCTTGAGAAAAATCAATTTTCTTGGAAGACTATCTTGGTAGACAAGAAACATGTGAAGTGTTATTTATGATAGTAGGCCAATCAAAAGTTGGAACAATTTGTTAAGGTCCTAACCCGCACATAGGTAGATCAATGTATTCGGATGTAATAAAGGTCAATATTAATAAAGCCTTTCAATAAAATAGAATAAGGCGGATGTAGGAAGACCTAATAGAAGCTTCCGCTTCTAGAAGGATCTTCCTCTAGATGCTTCTCTTAATAAACATATTTAGTATAAATAAGGGTTGAGGGTATGAAAACCCTAGCTTGAGATTATTGTAATAGAGCGCTACTCGATTGGAGGTTTCCCCCTCAAAGAGGCCTGTGAACATTGCTTTCTGAATCAAAGTGCTATTTCTATTGTTGTTCTTATATCATTACTGTGTTATTATGGAGATTATGCTTGATATTTTACTATTATTCTGCCATTTCTAGCATTTTATTTCTATTCTGCATATTTTATATATCTGGTATCTTGCAAGAGGTATGAGAGCACTTTTCTTGGTAGAAATTATGCGTATTTTTTTTCAAGGTAGAGACATATTTTGACGTCTTTAAGCCACAGAGATCTGTTGTTATGCGCATAAACCCGCGGTTGAGCGATTCATACACGCAGGAAATACAAGTGGTTCTTAAGTGCACATCTGTTGGCCACCCTTGTAACCCCTATTGGTACCCCTTCGAGTGGTATCTCATCAGACAACACCTGTGTATGGATCAGCCTAGATTTTCTAAAGCCCTCTTTAGATAAACCTATCGGCCGCCGGACTGTTATAGTGTCACCGAGAACAACACTCAGGAAGATACTCTCTAGTACCTGGGTAGTCGGGTAGTACAGCTAAGGGTACGGTCTATCCTCTTTAGTTAGTGCCCTGAGATATTGGGCCGAGTACTACTGTTGGACCCCGCACGTATATCAGAGAGCTATAGCACAGGGAAAACCCTTGTTTGTAGAACCCTTGAATACCTAACCCTTGGGGAAGATAAACATAAACATAAACATAAACAAATTAAACTTGCGAGATCTATTGCTACGCATATGTGTTCGGGTTGCCAAGTAAATACACATTTCTTTCTTTTTAGGAATTTGGGGATTTCAGCACTGCAACATTCTTCAGACCAGAGTATAACCCCACAGCTATTAAAAAAAAAAACGAGTCTGGAAATTTTTTCACCATTATTTGAGACCTATTCCATTAGATTCATCTCTTCTCCCTTATCACATTCATCCATATCATTTTTCTGCAAAAATTTATGACCCCACCCACTCCCTTTTTAGTTCACCCATCCTCATGGCCCATACCCATAGCCAAGAAATGGAGTCTCGCTTCAACACCTTGCAATCTAGTTTCCTCAAGACCGAACAAGAAGTGCAACAACTCAGTGCTACTATTTCCTCCTGTGATACATCCATCAATACCTCCATAAATGCATCCATAAATGCAGTCGTGTAGTCCGCAATGGCAGAAGTCAAACACGAACTGACCACCCAGCTTGAATCTGTCTTTGCATCAATCTACACCAAACTCAAGATCCCTACCAATTACTCTTTTCCTGATGCACATACAAAGACTGAAGGTGAAACTTCTTCCCATTCCTTTCAGCCCCATCACTTTCAACGGGACATATACCTTTTGCAGGTGGATGTAACCAAATTTGATGGCTCGGACCCCACTAGTTGGGTCACCCAAATGAAACATTATTTCTCTCTCTACAACATTACCGATGACTTGACCAAACTCTGGTATGGTGTTCTCCATCTAGATCAAGAATGATGGAAATGGTGGCAATGGAGAAAAACTTCTCGTCAAGGGTATGTTGCTTGGACCCAATTTGTGACTGAGCTTTATGAACGCTTTGACACTGACATCAACCATTTGGGCCATTTGAAAAAATTGAAGCAATCAGGCAAGTAGAAGACTTCATAGCTGCATTTGAGCACCTGGCTTTTAGAATAGAGGGCATGACTGATGCTTTCTTTTGAGAGTGTTTTATTAGTGGCCTCAAGGAGGAGATTTGGGCCCAATTCCTCATGGCTCAACCTACGACTTGGGTGGAGGCTACTAAAAAAGCTAAAGAAGAACAACAAATTGTTTCCTCTAAAAACTGTAAGCCTTCCTTTATCCCTCAGCCTAAACCAGTAAACCCCACTACTCCCTCCACCCCATTAAAGATCCAAAAATTGACCATGGCTAAAATGGTTGAATGCCAACTCAAAGCCATCTGTTATAATTGTGATGACAAATATTTCCCAGGCCACAAATGTAAGGAAAAAAATCTTTTTATGGCCATCTCTGACGATATTCCGGAAGAGGATGTTGACACTCCCCTTGTGCCCGAGTCACCAGAAATCACTGACATAAACCCTCCCTCTGACCCTCCTGAAGTGGAACCGATCATTTCCCTCAATGTTCTCACCGGCTTCTTTGCCCCCTAAACCCTCAAGCTAATCGGTTACATCAAGCACCGAAAGGTCATCATTCTGGTTGATAGTGGCAACACCCACATTTTTATTCATCGCCGCATTGCCCAAGAAACCCATTGCTACATTCATGATGTCAACAATTTCCAAATCATGATTGCCAATGGTGGTTCTATGAAATGTGGCAGGCACAGTGAAAATGTGCATCTCCAAATCGGTGACTACCACCTAAAATCCCATATGTTTGCTATTGACATGGGCGGTTGTGACATTGTGTTGGGTGGAGACTGGCTAAGGACTTTTGGTCCCATTCTCATGGATTTTCAGAACTTAACCATGCAATTCGACCAAGGAGGCACCCAATATAAATTCCAAGGCATCACTGTTGGTTCGGTTGAGGTCATCAGTTCTCATCGCATGGAAAAACTGCTCAAAAAAAATCATTCTGGTGTCATTGCCCAACTCCACGCCATACAAGCCAAAGAGACACCCCCAGTGCCCCAAGACCTCCAATCCCTCCTGTCATCACCCTATAAGTTATAGGAATCAACTGGTGATTGGGATATTATCTGTCTCTAGTGTTTTTGTTGACAAATGATTTTTCATTCTGCAAATAATTTGAAAATAAAAAAGAAAAAGAGGAAAAAAAAACAAAAAAGAAGAAAGAAAAGAGGGCATAAAAGAATTGCAATAAAATCCCCATGCAATAATAGTAACTTGGTCCATACCTTTCAAGCATGGCCAATTTCTTTTTAAATTTGATGTTGATAGGGTAGTGAATGTTTTGGCTAAACAGTTGAATCTTAGCCAAAGTGTCTAGGTTAGATTAGTGAATAAATCTGGCCAGACTGTCTAATCCTCTTCAGATAGCCCTAGGGTAGAGTAATTTCTTAACCCAATAGTTTAATCTGGGTTAACTGTCATAGGAAACTAGGTTAGACCATAGTTTAGTTGCATTGTTGCTTCTTTCTAGTAAAGCCAGCTTGATGTAAGTGTTGCACCATGTTTCAAATTCTTAAAAGATAGTTTCGTCGAAGTCCCTTGGTGGTGTCTATTTGAAAATGTGGGGAAAAAACCCATAAAAGGCATTTATCCTAAGTTTTCCCAGTGCATGTGCTTTTCCGCTCCCCATTTATACTCTATGCACATACTGACGGTCCTGATCGCGGCGCCCAGATCTACGGTGCACAGAGCATTCCGGACCCCCCCGACCGTTCTGCTTTTAACCGGGGGGTCCACAATCGTTGATAACATTTGTACGCATCTGGACGACCCAAGGACGAGCTCTTAAATCAATGGTCTAGATTGGATTATGGACCCCCCCATTCGTTCTGTCGTTAATGGAGGGGGTGGGGGTCCGGAATGAGTGATAAAAGCCACGCTAAGATCTGCGGCTAGGAAAGGGGCGTGTAGATCAACGACCCTAAATGGATTTTGGCCCCCCCTGGATGATCTGCTTTTAACTGAGGGGGGGCAGTCCAGAATGGTAATCTCCCTCTGGCGAGTCCCTTGTTATACGTGGAGTCAGTTTATTTGCCCCGAAGTCCCATCACCATATGCTATCTGACAAACCCCCCGTCACTTATGGACGTCATCTTCCACTTGTTATACTTGTTCCACTTATTCCTAAGTTAGTCACATCCCATAACTGTTGTCAGTCCCCTCCCCCCTTTTCACTCATGGAAAGCCCCTTATTACGACTTTTACCTCCAATCCCTAGCTGCCACGTCACCCGTCCATATCTTTCAGCCACCTTCACCTGCCATCTCACCCCCAAGTGACCTGTTGTCCATTTATTACTGGATAACCTATCCGTTATCTAGCTGACCTGTCTCTAGTGCCCAACCGACCCCATTTTTAAATAAAACTACCATTTATTACCCCACTTTCGTTGTTCACTCATCGCACCAGAGAAACTCATAGCTTTCTCCTTCGTTACATCCCTTCACCTTCATCCACAGTCAGTCGACCCCACTAACTTTGTATTTATTGTAGGTATTGTTGCAGAAATGGCGCCAAAGCCCAGAGAAGCAGAAGGAGAAGAGAATCTGTTTATCCCACCTCCTGTCGACCTAGAGAATATCCCTCTGGTCGACAAAGACAGATTGATCGCAGATACCAAATGTGATTTCGATTTCTCAGACCTCCGGTCGTGGCTTAGGGAAGTTTTCCTGGACCAGAGAAATGAAATTGGACTCTGGGAGTCCAATTTGCCCCTCTACCTCTTTCCCCAGATCCACCATTTTCACAAGTTCACGCTTAAATGTCAAGCTCACTATATTCTTGAACATAGAGTCGTCGTCTCCTCATCCAGAGACATCCTGTTCCTCATCACGCCCGAAGCCATAGACCAGATGATGCAAATCCCCCGAGCCGACTCTTCATCCCCCTTCAACCTGGAAATCCTTACAAAGTTGTATCAGAAGATTACTTTTCCCCAAAGAGCTCCAATATTCAAGCTTTTCATTCCCACCTCCGCTCAATTCCCTTCCACAAATCCCCCTTACCCGTCATCCATGTTCTCCACTAAGGGAAACTAGGTCATTTCTTCCCTTTGTGCATTACTAGGATACTATTCTGACCAGTGGGTAGATGAGCCCATCCTGGGTTTTCTATCCATTTTCTCCACCAATGAAAAGCCCACCGCCTAGGTTGATTTCAGCACCTTCTTAGCAGACAATATTCACGAACAATTCATGAATTTCGGCATGGAGGGTATGTTCAGATATTCATCAATATTAGCCTACTTGTTCATCTTTTTCCAGGCGGATAAGTTTCCATTTTCCATGCAGAAGATGGATGCAGATGGTAAACCTCAGGCAATCACAGTATGGACCTCTTTGCTGAAGCATAACTCCACAGAGTATAGCTTCAAGACGTTCATCGATCTGTTCTATCACCCTATGGTAAGCATGCTGGGCGGCAGGCCCAAGCCTCAAATAAATGACGAAGTTCAGAGGATCCTGCACCTCTTGGACAACACAAAGACTGGGGATTGGTACCTGTATCAAAACCATACCGAGATCAGAGTATACGGGTGCGATTTGGCACCCTATAAGCTGCCCAAATATGTATCGGTCAGGATCTTTCTGTTAGAGTATATAAGATATATCATGAATTCAGATGATATCCATTTTGTATCTTTGAAGAAAAAGCAGCAACTTCGAATCAAGGGGCAGATTGGCTCCTTCATCTGCAACTGTCAGGGCACCGGGGAAGAATCTGATAGGATGTTGAAAGATATGAAGTTCTTTATGAGCTTCCCATGGCACTATGATCCTTATGGGATCATCTCAGAGATGAGGGTGAAGAACAAGAACATCCCGTATGTTCATGTGTCCAGGCCCGAAATTGAAAAATTCGCCAATCAGACAGTGTGGGTGCCTGACACCTTGGTCGAAGTAGAACAGCAGGTTCCCCCGACCACTGTGCCACCAACAACCATGCCACAGGTCCCTAAGGAAAAAATGCCTCGAAAAGATTTATCTCCACCAGTCACGAAGGTATCGTCCGAAGAGTTCCAGTTGCACACTAACAAGCCCAAGACAATTTCAGTTCCTGGTCCAACTGGAGAAAAAGAAGCCCCGCCTACCACAGTGACTAAGTCTATGATTCCACCCTTCAGTTCGAGCCTTCACAAGGACATCACCCCAGTAGCTCCAAAGAAATCCTCAGACTCCCCACTGGACACTCAGCCAGGCAAGACTGGGCCCAAGTTGAGCATTTTCGAGAAGTACGAGCTGATCAAGAAAAAGAATCAGACCCTTACCAGCAGTACTTACGCTCAGTTTCAGAAGTAAACATCGACTGCGCAGCATAGGCTGTTGTCTTCGTTTGACACAGAAAAGGGCAGGATGCACATGGCCTTCCTCCAGGAGCAGGTACCAGACCCCAAGGTGATCACGGACTACAAGAGGGCCAGCTTCAAATTCCAGATGAAGGATGTGCACCCAACAGATTAGATGTATCTGGAAAAGTAGATAGGGGAGATGGTATTCCATACACTGGCTCATGCTTCTACTTCTACAACAAAATTACAGGTATCATTGAACAATGCTCAAACGCAACTTAAGTTGGAGAAGATATCGTCCTTTGCGAAGGACAATAGAATCAAAAATTTGGAGGAGATGGTCCTCAAGATCGGCTATGACCCCTCGAATGCCAAAGCAGTGGAGGAGATGATAAAGAAGAAGAATATCAACATTTCATCCTTGAGGAAACAACTGAAGCTCCCGCCCACAGAGGACTCACAGCCGAAGGAGATAGCAGAGAAAGAAGGCGAGAAAGACGAAATGCTCAAGCTGCTCATGGAGCAGAATGCACAGCTCAAAGAAATGGAAGCGGAGATGGAGAGATTATTGAAAGAGAAGGAGCAGCTGAAGCCGATGGAAGTCATTCCATTGAGTGCCATTCCGATTTTAGGAGCAAGCATTGTATCAGTGACAGCAGTCCCATCCGCTACTCCATTGACATCCCAAGAGAATACACTCGACCTAGATAAATCCATGGAAAAGATGAACCTACAGGAGACATAGATCAACAGGCTTAAAAAGGAAGTTGAGAACCTTCAGGAACTAAAAACTCCTTTCCAAACTAGCCTCTCCAAGGAAAAGCAGGTAACAGAGCAGCTCAAGCAGGAGCTACAACAACTCCAAAAGAAAACAGTGGCAGGGAAGACTTTGGCTGAGGTCAAAGAGAATGTATGGATAGACATCACAAAGTCCATAAATGAGATATGGTCCATGATCCAAATCATGTTTGAGCAGAACGAGTTGGTATAGAGGAGCAAACAGGTTGTTGAGAAGATCAAAGTAGAATTGGGAGACATGCCAACACAGGCAAATGAGATCATCAAATTCCTCAATTCTAAGTCCAGGGAAGAGTTGGAAGAGTTGAAGATTGAAGACAGAACCGAGACCATCCTTGAGGTCAAAAGAGTTATGACCAAGAGAGGACTAATGCTTGAACTGGAAGAAAAGGTTTCGGTCATGGACCAGGGGGTACAAAGGTTTTTCAGTAAGATTGAGGCTCTTCAGAAGGAAGGTCTACCCGGTTTGAAGGTTATTAATGATAAACTGATGACACTCCCAGATTACAAGAAGAGATTGGCTGAGGTGTCTAAGGATAGTTCAAAATTTGCAGGCATACAAGGGAGCATCACCGGAAAAGAATTCCTGGATTCCCTTCAGTGGGATATCAATATCCAACACGAGATTCGATACATATTCCTCACCAAGCCTACATTCGCCAAATACACAGAAATGGACAAAGTGTATCGAAGACTGCTCAAAGTCAACATGCCCAGTCATCTCAGATGGGAAGAGCTCTGTGATATTCTCGATTAGCAGATGAGATGTATAGGTCCAGTCACCTGTCCAGTCAGATGAGGCCATGTGAAGGCTTCATCAACGATCTACCCAAAAATCCGCATGCAGTTGCACCAATTCATCAAGCAATTCCTAGATTTAGGAGATTTGTTAAATTAGTTAGGCTAAAAATAGAATTAGCACATCCTGATCATTTATGATAGGAATGTTTGTAATTTGAGATATAAATACTTCACCTTTCGAAGTATTGGGGGTTGTTGATCTTCACACCCTGACACTATCAGACTGTAATCTTTTTGAAGAGATCTTCCATTAATAAAAAGGAGGCAATTTTTACAGGATTCTTGCGTGTATTCACTGGTGATGTTTATTCTCTAAGTTGAATGTTATTCTTGCTTTGTGATCATATTTTTTTCTGAAACCAATCTTTAAGAGTAATGAATGTTGCATGATTTATCTTGGATACCCTGTTTCTGACTCGAAAGATTTTAGTGTTTATCTTCTGGTGTTTTCAATTAAGAAATTCTTAACTGCTTCTTAGTTGAAATTATCTTTCTCATCTTTTCTTCTGTCCATCATCTAAGCTACTAAAAGATCCAGTGAGTATATTATCTTGCCCTGTGGAAGTCTTCTTTCGCGTTTCTGGTTTGTATCTCATTTTTATTAAACACAGACCCCATAGCCCAATGGATGTGTAGACTGTCTCAACCAAATTAAAAAATACTTTGAAAACAAAATTGACCTATTTATTTACCTAGCCTAATATCTAAAATTGGAAACATAGCTATATCATATAGAGAGATCCCTCTCTGAAGTTGGAAGGGCTAGATCTCGGCTTCAAAAGTGGTTGGATAAAGTTACCTTTGTAGATTTTTTCTGTTTTCAACCTCTAGGAAATTTACCAAGTGCTAACATAGTGGCGACTCCACTAGGGAGGAACTAAAAATTGATAATTTCACGTTTTCTTTTCCCTAAAAAGAACGTTCAAATTTGAGAAGTAATGTTTAGAGGTTGATCAAACTTTGTACATACTATTTTCAAACTCACAAAACTAATATATATATATATATATATATATAAACAAAAAGAATTCTTTCTCCCAAGAAAGTCCATACTCAATCTCATCCAGACCCAGAACTCGTGATAGTGATAGATAATCCCAAACAGTTGCTCAGGAAAAAGATCTTAGTTGAAGGTTCAGTGAGTCATATTCCCCTCCATAAATCCCTTTCCTTTTCAGGGAAACCTGTTACCTTTCAAAACCCTGGTCTTGATGCCTTTCCACAACAAAGCCTGGTTAGAACACGGTCAAATAGTTTTGTGACTGGAATCATCTTTGACCCAACTGTTTTGCATCCCCGAACCCCTGAAGTTCTGTCTCCCACAACTAAACCACAAATCACTCCCTCAGTACTATCCAGCCCATCCTCGTCCTCGTCTTCAGTCGCTACCTCGCCGATCATCCGGGTTGTCGTCTCACCTCCTCCACCCATCATGGCAGCTTGATATGCTCCTTTGTTGTTGGCTGCACCGCTACATGCCATGCCCCAAGTCTATCAAACAAGAATTCCACAGTTCGATGCAACAGGACCTTTAAACGCCCAACAACATGTTGACAAAATGAATGATTATTTTGACCTGCAAGAAGTTGATGATTCTGATGTTCAAATGAGATTGTTTGCCCAAATTTTGACAGGTGACGTCAAGAAATGGTACAAAGATTTACCGGCCGCCTCAGTCCCTGACCTTGTCACGTTCCAAAGGATTTTTCTTGACAGATGGGAGGTAAAGAAAAACCCTCTCCAGATATTGTCAGAATACAAGAATATAAGAAGAAATCAAGGTGAGATGGTACAAGATTACTGCACCCATTTCAATAACCTATACAATGCAATTCCATCCGAAATCAAGCCTCCATAGGGCCTGGCATTGATAAAATTCCCTGATGGTTTTGATGTCGATATGCCATACCAACTAAGAGAAAGAAAGTCTACCACCTTGGCATACATGCAAAAAAGTGTTATAAGTGTGGAGGCCAATCTATTGGAAAAAAGGGCACGTCATAGGTTAGAAAGGAGAGTCACGATCAAAGAAGAAACTTCCACATCGAACTTAGATTCCAAATTGGATTCTTTGGAAAGAGCAGTAGAAAGAATGATGGAAAGAATTACTGTGTCAGACAGAAATCCTCCGAGAGAAAACCCACCAGCTCCCTAGGTTCGGAACCTTAACTTTAGGAGAAACCTTCCTCAAATCAGACAGAGAGATCCTAGGGATCAAAGAGAGAAGAGGGGTCCAGATCAACAGATCAGACCTCCCCTACAAGAAAACTATGCTGATGAAAGGGAGGAAGTGATTGAGGAATTGGAGGACACTCACATCAATCTCATGGGCATTCACGACAACGAAGCGATTTTCCTTACCCAAGAAAAGTAAGAACTTTTTCTTCTCAAACAAACAAAAGTAAGTGAAGAAGATGAAGATGTTGAACAACATGCATTTGAAAATGCTATTTTGGAGGTACACCGTCAGTACAATCTGCGGAGTAAAAAGACAGAAGGGAGTTCCCCAAAAAAGATGATTGAAACAAAGAAGGTGGTCGAAACCAAGAAGGCCTTCGAACCAGCTGCCGAGAAGACTCCTGAGAAGAGCACCGCCGACGCTCCTGCGAAGAAAAACCTTGCCATTCTGAAGAGGTCGTCACAGCCTGAGGTTTCACCTATTAATCCACCAAGTACTTCTGAGAAGAAAAATATGGTGGACAAACTGGAATTGATGAGCCAAGGCAGAGCCCCTACACCTTTCAGCCTTGAGGGAGAATTGGCCAAAGTAAAAATTCCCATCCCACTTTCAGAATTGATGAACAAAGATGGTTATCGTTCACAAGTGATTAAAGCACCGGCCATTGAGCCTGACATAGGCACGAAGGCATTAACCATTGGATCAACAAATCATTCAGACACTGTGAACCTTACTGATGATCAACCCGAGCTTCTTTTCGGACCCGAAGTAGATGGTTGAGATGACACTGGGGAGGTCGCTCCTTTTTACATCAGTCCAAACATACATGACCTGATATTGCATAATGCTATGTTGTATTCGGGTACCTCCCACAATCTGATGCCTAAAGCAGTAATGGAGAAACTGGGATTGGAGGTCACCAGACCTTACAAGGATTTACACTCATTCAACTCCAATAAAGTTAGATGTATTGGTTTGATCAAGGACCTATGCATCACCTTGATTCAGATTCCTGCAAAGAGCATGGTAATGGATGCGATGGTTGCAGACATCTCGCTGAAGTATGGAATGTTGTTATCCCGGTCTTGGGGGGCTAAGTTGAAAGGAACCCTGCAGCTGGATATGTCTTATGCCACTATCCCTGTTTTTCGGCAACAAATAAGGCTATACAGAGAAACATTGATGAAGTACATGGTCAGTAGCCAAGAAAAACCACACAACTATCCCCTTTACTCTGCACATTCCTACCTGGATTCTTTTATCTTGTACAATGATGGTGACACCGGAGAGAAAGACACTGAGGTGGGAGAAGATACATCTAGTCCGGAAGACGGCCAAGAAGTCATTGAGATAGCAAGGATGAAGAACGTGATAACTAAAGAGTTACCAGCTGATTTTTGGAGCATGGATTTTGATGGAGCAGTGATTAAAGAAGGGGCTGGAGTAGGAGTCTGGCTGCATAACCACAAAAACAGGTATTCAAAAAATCATTCTTACAAATTAAATTTCCAATGCACTAACAATATTGTTGAGTATGAAGCCTTGAAGCTCGGTCTGAAGCTTTTGAAAAAGGTTGGTGCTAAACAAATAATGGTAAGAGGTGACTCTGAATTGATAATCAAGCAAATCAAAGGTGAGTACGCTGCGAAACACCCACGTCTTAGAGATTATATGAATGTTGTTCTTGATGCCCTTAGATGTTTCACTGAAGTCGACTTGCAGGTAATGACGAGGGGGAAAAACATTCTAGCAGACGGATTGGCCACGTCAGCAGCCACATGCAAGATTCCTTTCCGCCCTACTCACTCATACACTATTGAGGTGAAATGCAGACCAACCGTTCCCGACAATATCAGGTACTGGCAAGTGTTTGGCAATGATGATCAAATCGAAGACTTTCTGCAATGTAAAAATGATTTTGAATGTACAAATATAGATTTAGAGAATGAAGATGAAAATGTAAATAGTTCTGATTTTGAAATTGATAGTGTAAATACCATAGATTCAGGAGAATTAGGCGATGACGAAATGGACGCTGATGTTTTACAGTGGAAAAACAATGTTTTGCCTAGAGGTCTTGTTCCTTTAGAGGACTTGTTTGACTTTAACGACGTAGCCAAAAAACCAAAAATCGAAGCCCATGGACAAGAGGTAGAAGACTGTAATATAGGGACTGAAGAGAAACCCGGGATAGTCAAATTGTCTAAATCATTACCCCCAGAACAAAAACTCAAATACATTAAGTTGTTCAAAGAATATTCGGATGTTTTTGCCTGGGGCTATGAATATTTGAAAGCCTACGATACTAGCATCATACAACACGGGATTCCAATAAAAGAAGACCAACAACCGTTTAGGTAGAAACTTAGCAGGATAAATCCCAAGTTGCTCCCTCTGATAGAAAAGGAAATAAAAAAAATGTACGATTCCCAAATCATAGTTCTGCTGCGCTTTTCCAAATGGGTCTCTAATTTGGTCCCTACACATAAGAAAACTGGGGAAATCAGACTCTGCATAGATTTCCGAAATCTGAATAAAGTTTCCCTAAAGGATAATTACCCCTTGCCGAAAATGGATCACATCCTGCAAAGAGTGGTCAGGTACAGTCGAATCTCTCTGCTGGATGGTTTCTTGGGTTACAATCAAGTCCTAGTTCACCTGGATGACCAAGACAAAACCACTTTCACCACACCATGGGGCACTTTCATGTATGTGAAAATGCCTTTTGGTCTGATGAACGCAGGAGCCACATTCCATAGGGCTATGGATATCACTTTCGTGGAAGAATTGGGTAAGTTTATTGTCGTCTATTTAGATGACGTAACTGTGTTTTTCTGATCTGATGATGAACACTTGCGACACCTTAGATGAGTCTTCGAGAAATGTAGGAGGTGTGGGATTTCTTTAAATCCTAAGAAAAGCCTTTTCGGGTTAGAGGAAGGCAAACTGATGGGACACATCATCTCCAAAGATGGAATCAAAATAGACCCCAGCAGAATCAAGGCCATACAAAAATTAGAACACCCAAGAAACCTCAAAGAACTATAGTCTTTTATCGGAAGAATTAACTTTCTACGAAGATTCATTCCCAATCTGGAAGAACTCCTTAGAAACATTACAAACATGCTTAAAAAGGACGTAAAAATAAAATGGGACTCCGAGTCCAGACAGTCTTTCGAACAAGTCAAATGAGCACTCACAGAAGCCCCTGTTTTGATCAGTGCCGATTTTACTAAAGATTTCTATCTCTTTTCTTTCGCTTCCGAACATACTATAGCAGGAGTGTTACTGCAAAAGAACAACGAAGGGTATGAAAAACCCATAGCTTTCTTTAGAAAAGAATTAAGATATGCTGCTCTGAATTACAAGATAATGGAGAAACAAGCTTTTGCTTTGGTAAAATCCATAAAAGACTTTAGGGTCTACATTCTCCATTCCCACACCATAGCTTATGTTCTGAATGCGGTAGTAAAGGACATCTTGACACAAGACAATCCAGATGGAAGAAGGGGAAAATGGATTTCTTTCATTTTAGAATACGATATAGAGATTAAGCCCACGAAACTGATTAAAGGTCAAGGCCTTGCTAAATTAATGGCTGAATTTAACTTCCATGCTCTTGACATTAATTTTTTAGCTGTAGCAGATGAACAGGGAGAGATGGCGACTCTAAGCGTGAGAGAGGTATTTCTCAACTCTCCATGGTACGCAGACCTTATATTCGTTTTGCAAAATCTACAAGCTCCCCCTGGTTTGACTAAGACTAAAGATAGATTTTTAAAGTTGAAAGCCTTAAAATTTTGTATTCTAGAAGGTAATTTGTATTGGAAAGATCCTGGAGGCATTTTGTTAAATTTTTTATTGAAAGACGAAGCTGATAAAGTGTTACAAGAGTTTCATGCAGGAGAATGTGGTGGTCATCTGAATTGGAAGGTCACAGCAAACAAAATACTCAGAGCTGGATTCTATTGGCCCACCCTATTCACTGATGTACATCATAAAGTGGCTGCATGTCATCAATGTTAGTTGTTTGAAGGTAAAAGAAATCTTCTCCCTCTACCTCTGAAACCGATCTCAGTTGAGGCCCCTTTCCAACAATGGGGACTCGATTTCATTGGAGAAATACACCCCCCGTCTCCAGGCCAACACAGGTGGATTCTCACTGCCACCGATTATTTTACCAAATGGATCGAGGCAGTACCAAGAAGGGAAGCCACTGACTCTGTTATTATCAAATTCCTTGAAAATAATATGTTGTCTTTCTTTGGATGTCCTAGATAGATTATAACTGACAATGTAGCTGCCTTTCGGTCAAAGAAACTCATAGATTTCTGCAACCAGTATCACATTGGTTTGGGGCATTCCACTGCCTACTACCCTCAGGGGAATGGGCTAGAGGAATCTTCAAACAAAACTTTGGTAAATATAATCAAGAAAACATTGCAGGAAAACAAGAAATCATAGCACAACAAGTTGGTGTTCACTTTGTGGGCTGACAGACTAACCACCAAAAGTTCGATTGGTATGTCACCATACCAGCTGGTCTATGGTACAGAGGCAGTTTTCCCTACTTCTTTAGGAGTCCCTGTCATGAAGTTTCTTCAAGATGTACAAGCTGAGACAAATGACTCACAAAGAAGGATCAACTAGATGATCCATTTGCAGCAATCTAGGGAGGACGTTTTCAACAAGACTCAGGTCAGCCAAGAAAACATTAAGAATATCTTTGACAAACGAACCAAGGAGGATGATTTTGAGCTAGGAGATTTGGGGTTGAGATGGGATGCCAGAAATGAAGACAAGGGAAAGCATGGGAAGTTTGTCAGTCTTTGGACAGGACCATACATGATCCAAGATTTGGGGAAACAATGCTTTCTTGCTAAATAAAGTTGATGGGACAGATCTGCCAGGAGGACCTGTGAATGGCAGAATGCTGAAACATTATGTGCCACCTCAGTAGAAGATTCGAGTTTTCACTCTCCATTGTACATACCATTTTAATTTTCATTTTTCACTTGCATGTTCTGAGTGAAGAACATTAGTCAGTTGGTTGAAGCCCGAAGAGAAGGCCCTAAGCTGCTAACCATTTTTTTTCCATTTTTGAGAATAAAATCAATGAAGGCTACTAGGAAGAAGTTTTCAGAATGACAGGAACCAGGATTCTTGGCACTTCATAGGGCAAGTACCATACCTAGGTGGAGCCGCTATTATCACCCTATAAGTTATAGGAATCAACTGGTGACTGAGATATTATCTGTCTCTAGTGTTTTTGTTTACAAATGATTTTACATTATGCAAATAATTTGAAAAAAAAAAAAGGGCATAAAAGAAATGCAATAAAAGCCCCATGCAATAATAGTAACTTGGTCCATACCTTTCAAGCATGGCCAAGTTCTTTTTAAATTTGATGTTGATAGAGTAGTGAATGTTTTGGCTAAACAGTTGAATCTTAGCCAAAGTGTCTAGGTTAGATTAGTGAATAAATCTGGCTAGACTGTCTAATCCTGGTCAGATAGCCCTAGGGTAGAGTAATTTCTTAACCCAACAGTTTAATCTGGGTTAACTGTCATAGGAAACTAGGTTAGACCATATTTTAGTGGCATTGTTGCTTCATTCTAGTAAAGCCAACTTGATGTAAGTGTTGCACCATGTTTCAAATGCTTAAAAGATAGTTTGGTCGAAGTCCCTTGGTCGTATCTATTTGAAAATGTGGGGAAAAAACCCATAAAAGGAGTTTATCCTAAGTTTTCCCAGTGCATATGCTTTTCCACTCCCCATTTATACTCTCTGCACACACTGACATTCCTGATCGCAGCGCCTAGATCTACAGTGTACAGAGCATTCCGAACCCCCCCGACCGTTCTTCTTTTAATCAAGGGGGGGGTCCAAAATCGTTGATAACATTTGCGTGCATCTGGACGGCCCAAGGACGAGCGCTTAAATCAACGGTCCAGATTGGATTCCAGACCCCCCCCATCCGTTCTGCCTTTAATGGAGGGGGGGGTCCAGAATGAGTGATAAAAGGCACGGTAAGATATGCGGCCAGGAAATGGGCGCGTAGATCAACGGCCCTAAATGGATTTCGGACCCACCTGGATGATCTGCTTTTAACTGAGGGGGGGGGGTCTGGAATAGTAATATCCCTCTAGTGGGTCCCTTTTTATACGTGGCGTCAGTCTATTTTCCCCGAAGTCCCGTCACCATCTGCTATCTGACAAACCCCCCGTCACTTATCGTCACTTATGGACGTCACCTTCCACTTGTTCCACTTATTCCCGAGTTAGTCACCTCCCATAACTGCTGTCAGTCCCCTCCCCCCTTTTCACTCATGGCAAGCCCCTTATTGCGACTTTTACCTCCGATCCCTAGTCGCCATGTCACCCGTCCGTATCTTTCAGCCACCGTCACCTTCCATCTCACCCCCAAGTGACCTGTTGTCCATTTATTACTAGATAACCTATCCGTTATCCAGCTGACCTGTCTCTCGCGCCCAACCGACCCTTTTTTTAAATAAAACTACCGTTTATTCCCCCACTTTCGTTGTTCAGTCATCGCACCAAAGAAACTCATCGCTTGCTCCTCCGTTACATCCCGTCGCATTCATCCACAGTCATTCGAACCCACTAACTTTTTGTTTATTGCAGGTACTGTTGCAGAAATGGCACCAAAGCCCAGACAAGCAGAAGGATAAGAGAATCTATTTCTCCCACCTCCTGTTGACCTAGACAAGATCTCACTGGTCGACAAAGACAGATTGATCGCAGATACCAAATGCGATTTCGATTTCTCAGACCTCTGGTCATGGCTCAGGGAAGTTTTCCTGGACCAGAGCGATGAAATTGGACTCTGGGAGTCCAATTTGCCCCTCTACCTATTTCCCCAGATCCACCATTTTCCCGAGTTCGTGCTTAAATGTCAAGCTCACTATATTCCTGAATAGAGAGTCATCATCTCCTCATCCAGAGACATCCTGTTCCTCATCACGCCTGAAGCCATAGACCAGATGATGCAAATCCCCCGAGCCGACTCTGCGTCCCCCTTCAACCTGGAAATCCTTACAGAGTTGTATCAGAAGATGAATTTTCCCCAAAGAGCTCAAATATTTGAGCTTTTCCTTCCCACCTACGCTCAATTCCCTTCCACAAATCCCCCTTACCCGTCATCCATGTTCTCCACTAAGGGAAACCATTTCATTTCTTCCCTTTGTGAATTGCTAGGATACTATTCCGACCAGTGGGTAGATGAGCCCATTATGGGTTTTCTATCCATTTTCTCCACCTATGAAAATCCCACCACCTAGTTTGATTTCAACACCTTTTTAGCAGACAATATTCACAAACAATTTGTGAATTTCGGCACGGAGGGTATGTTAAGATATTCATCAATATTAGCCTACTTGTTTGTCTTTTTCCAGGTGGATAAGTTCGCATTTTCCATGTAGAAGATGGATGGAGATGGTAAACCTCAGGAAGTCACAGTATGGACCTCTTTGCTGAAGCATAACTCCACAGAGTATAGCTTCAAGACGTTCATCGATCTGTTCTATCACCCTGTGGTAAGAATGCTGGGCGGCAGGCCCGAGCCTCGAATAAATGATGAAGTTCAAAGGATCGTGCACCTCTCGGACAACACAAAGACCAGGGATTGGTACTTGTATCAAAACCATACCGAGATCAGAGTATATGGGTGCGAGTTGGCACCCTATAAGCTGCCCAAATATGTGTTGATTAGGATCTTTGCGTTAGAGTATATAAGACAGATCATGAATTCAGATGATATCCATTTTGTATCTTTGAAGAAAAAGCAGCAACTTCAAATAAAGGGGCAGATTGGCTCCTTAATCTACAACAGTCGGGGCGCAGGGGAAGAAGCTAATAGGATGTTGAAATAAATGAAGTTCTTTATGAGCTTCCCATGGCACTATGATCCTTATGGTATCATCTCAGATATGAGGGTGAAGAACAAGAACATCCCATATGTTCATGTGTCCAAGCCCGAAATTGAAAAATTCGCCAATCAGACAGTGTGGGTGCCTGACACCTTGGTCGAAGTAGAACAGCAGGTTCCCCCGACCACTGTGCCACCAACGACCATGCCACAGGTCCCTAAGGAAAAAAGGCCTCGACAATATTTATCTCCGCCAGTCACGGAGGTATCGTCCGAAGAGTTCCAGTTGCACACTAAGAGGCCCAAGACAATTTCAGTTCCTGGTCCAACTGGAGAAAAAGCAGCTTCGCCTACCATAGTGACTAAGTCTGTGATTCCACCCTTCAGTTCAAGCCTTCACAAGGACATCACCCCAGCAGTGCCAAAGAAATCCTCAGACTCCCCACTAGACACTCAGCCAGGCAAGACTGGGCCCAAGTTGAGCATTTTTGAGAAGTACGAGTTGATCAAGAAAAATAATCAGACCCTTACCAGCAGTACTTATGCTCAGTTTCGGAAGCAAACGTCGAATGTGCAGCATAGGCTGCTATCTGCGTTTGAAACATAAAAGGGCAGGATGCACGTGGCCTTCCTCTAGGTGCAGGTACAAGACCCCAAGGTGATCACTGACTACAAGAGGGCCACCTTCGAATTCCAGACGAAGGACGTGCACCCAACAGATCAGATGGATCTGCACAAATAGACAGGGGAGATGGTATTCCATACATTGGCACATGCTTCTGCTTCTGCAGCAAAATTACAAATATCATTGAACAATGCTCAAATGCAACTTAAGCTAGAGAATATATCGTCCTTTGCGAAGGACAATAGAATCAAAACTTTGGAGGAGTTGGTCCTCAAGATCGGCTATGACCCTTCAAATGTCAAAGCAGCGGAGGAGATGATAAAGAAGAAGAATGTCGACATTGCCTCCTTGAGGAAACAACTAAAGCTCCTACCCACAAAGGACTCGCAGGAAAAGGAGATAGCAGAGAAAGAAGGCGAGAAGGACGAAATGCTCACGCTGCTCATAGAGCAAAATGCACAGCTCAAAGAAATGGAAGCGGAGATGGAGAAATTATTGAAAGAGAAGGATCAGCAGAAGCCAATGGAAGTCATTCCATTGAGTTCCATTGCAATTTCAAGAGCAAGCATTGTATCAGTGACAACAGTCCCATCCGCTACTCCATTGACATCCCAAGAGAATACAACCGATCTGGCTAAATCCATGGAAAAGATGAACCTGTAGGAGACAGAGATCAACAGGCTTAAAAAGGAAGTTGAGAACCTTCAAGAACTAAAAAATTCTTTCCAAACCATCCTCTCCAAGGAAAAGTACGTAACAAAGCAGCTCAAGTAGGAGCTACAGCAACTCCAAAAGCAAATAGTGGCAGGGAAGACTTTGGATGAGGTTAAAGAGAACGTATGGACAGACATCACAAAGTCCATAAATGAGATATGGCCCATGATCCAAATCATGTTTGAGCAGAACGAGTTGGTCCAGAGGAGAAAACAGGCCGTTGAGAAGATCAAAGAAGAATTGGGAGACATGACAACACAGGTAAATGAGATCATCAAGTTCCTCAATTCTAAGACCAAGGAAGAGTTGGAAGAGTTGAAGATTGAAGACAGAACCGAGACCATCCTTGAAGTTAAAAGAGTTCTGACCAAGAGAGGACTAATGCTTCAGTTGGAAGAAAAGGTTCAGGTCATGGACCAGGGGGTACAAAGGTTTTTCAGTAAGATTGAGGCTCTTCAGAAGAAAGGTCTACCTGGTCTGAAGGTTATTAATGATAAACTGATGACACTCCCAGATTACAAGAAGAGATTGGTTGAGGTGTCCAAGGACAGTTCAAAATTTGCAGGCATACAAGGGAGCATCGCCGGAAAAGCATTCCTGGATTCCCTTCAGTGGGATATCATTGATCCAGGTGGATATTGGTGGCCACCCACCATTTCCAAATGGCTCAAAACAGTTTTCTGGCCATTTTGGCAATTCACTATTTTTAGCAGGTTTTAACTTCCGGGGCCATTTTGAGGGTCCAAATGAAGGTTTTTCAAGATCGAGGTTCTCAATGATATCTGAAGGCATAATTCATCCCCCAAAATGAATCTCCTCGAAAATACCTTTCCAACGAGCTATCACACGCCTAAAACAGAGATCGTATGCAAAAGTTACAACCCCGGGAAGTTGATGCACCAACTTACCCAAACGGGGCCCACATGACTTTTGGCGCTTCATCTCCTAGGGTTAGGTTTTTGGATGTCTAGGACTTTTGGCATTCCCGATTATTGTAAAAAGGCCTCTAGAGCCTCATTGTAACCATCTTCTTGCGAATGCGAGTAGCCGTCACATCTCTTCTCAGAGATAAGCTGCCATCATTCTAGCGAGTCTTTCACTCTGTATTTCTACAGTCTCTATACATTTCTTTCATTAATAGAAATCGTGTATTACTGTATCTCTGTGTTTATGGTTGCATCTCTGATATATTTTTGTTATATTACTGGATATACGTGATATCTCTGTGCATTTCTTTATTATATCTCCGCTCTCATTTCATGCCGAAAATAATCTGGATCAATGGTATCAAAGCCGGCTGCTCTTGATCATTTTTTTCAGTACATGTCCTCGACGAGGTCTGAGTATAGAAAGTTGGGTCTCGAGCTTGTTTCTCTTGAATAAAATTGCTCTCACACACCCAAGAAACCCTCAATGGTGGAAGAAAAGAAAATCAACGGAGTAGACGATCCTATCAGTTTGTTGCTTGAGCAAGCTTTCACGCGACAGAGGGACGAAATGATGGAGAATTTTTCCCACATCCTTCAATGCCTACCGATAGCATCAGGCGCATCTTCATCAAGCAGCCACTTTGGAGGCACCTCGCCCTTCAAGGTACAGGTTAATTTTGATATTCCCGTATTTGAAGGTCAAATAGATGCAGATGCCCTAGATAAATGGTTAAATCTGCTA
>ML783412.1:527578-540728 GCA_009831015.1 Picea engelmannii | reverse complement strand
CGCATATCAGTTAGCTCTGCCCAGTTAGTCGAAGCTACATCCTATTTTTCATGTTTCATGCTTGAAGAAGGTGATTGGAACCAAGTGCCAAATTCAAACCAACCTTCCAGAGTTAGCTGAAGAAGGATCCATTTGGCTACAACCCGAAGCAGTTTTGGACCAGCGTGAGCGTCGCCTGCATCAAAGAACCATCAAGGAAGTGCTAGTATAGTGGAAAGATATGACTCCAGCAGATGCCACTTGGGAACTAGCTACCATTCTGCAGTAGTTTCCACATCGCAAGCCTTGAGGACAAGTCTGTTTTTAAGGGGGGGGACATGTTAAGGTCCTAACCTGCACATAGGTAGATCAATGTATTTGGATGTAATAAAGTTCAATTCTAATAAGGCCTTTCAATAAAATAGAATAAGGCGGATGTAAGAACACCTAATATAAGCTTCCTCTTCTAGAAGGATCTTCCTCTATATGCTTCTCTTAATAAACATATTTAGTATAAATAAGGGTCGAGGGTATGAAAACTCTAGCTTGAGATTATTGTAACAGAGTGTTTCTCAATTGGAGGTTGCCCCCTCGAAGAGGCCTGTGAACATTTCTTTTTGAATCAAAGTGCTATTTCTATTGTTATTCTTATATCATTACTGTGTTATTGTGGAGATTATGATGGATATTTTACTGTTATTCTGCCATTTCTAGCATTTTATTTCTATTCTGCATATTTTATATATCTGGTATCTTGCACAATTTAATTCGATAGAGAAGATGGACCAGTTGAAACAGATATTGATGGACAAATCAACTTATAGGTCAACAGTCTAGTTGAAAAAAAAAAGTTTGATTGTCTAGATGAAGGAATGTAAAATGGAATAGGAGAACCAGAGTCAGGAATGCCATTAAAGGAATTTTTCTACAACAATAAAGAAGAGTCATTCAACAAGTTGATGCTAGAATACTTCTCAATAAATCATGCATTTCGTTTGATAATGATTTTTCATTTCACAGGATCAAATAAGCTATAGGATTTTGAATCTTCAGAGTAGCTCATCATTATGCAAGCATGACTGTTTGCATCCAACTTATTTATGAAATCATCGAAAATATTAGTGTAGTAAACACATACAAGCACACATAGTTGGTTGCCTTAATTTTTCCTTCCACACCATTGTTTGACTGGATCCATGGAAGGAACTACTCGAGTCAAGATGAAATTTAGCCGATAATTTTCACAATATACCACTTCAATTGATAAGCGAGGAGGGAGGTATTTGTGCTACAAAATACATCTAGACATTTCAAGTAACATATGATTCTTTCATTCTGTGATGTCATTTTGGTGAGGTGTGTGAGGAACCAACCCCTACCAGTTAATAACATATCGAACCAGGTATTCTTCAAATTCTCAATTTATGTTAAGCCCTGATATTGGCTCATTACTCCTTAATTGGGGCATATTACATTAGTAATTTTATTTTATTTATGTCAGCTTTATTCCATTAGTTGTAATTATACCTCCTAGTCTCCTATATATACCAGGGAGACATTTTCATTTGGAATCATCTTGGAATTGTACATTTATGTGGGCATAAGGAGGTTTCCCCCTCGAAGAGGCTTATTATATGAATATCTCTCTTTTTCAAGGCATTGAGTACTTATTCTGAGGTTTTTCTATGCTATATTGATATTTGGTTCTTAACATATGGTATCAGAGCTCAAGGTCTTGGGGTTTCTCTACGACATCTGAGACACCTTGGAATTTTTGATATAACTTTTTTTCTACAACATTTCAGAAGGAACGGTTTGGAGGATATTTATTAGACAGATCAAGGTATGTTCGGTTAAAATTTAAGCTCTTGAGGCCATATAATTTCATAGATACAGTCTATGCAAGATAGGGTTTTGGAATCATCCTGAACTAATACATTGAGGAATGTTCTCTATAAAATTTATTCTTTAATGTTTTAGACCCTGAACTTTGTCATATATTCACATAAATTAGTAAGGTATCTGTGTTAAAAATTTAAGCTTCTGGATCATCTTAAATTTGTATATACACCCTATGGAAGAAAGGGTATCTGACTAGTCCTACTGACTAGTCTCAAGAAGGTGTTCCAGGTAAAACAATCATAACTTCTTCCTAGAGTATCCAAATTGAGTGAGACTAGTTGAATTGGATAGTGGAAGGTCTATAGTATTTTTGGTAGGAGTTTCAAAATTTTATATCAATTATTTTGTGTGGGGCACGCTATACAAGTGACATCTCCCAGAAAGGCCAAAAATAAACAAGTTGTGGGGAAGTTACCGTAAATTCCACTTGGCACATCCAATTTTGATCAGACTTGGCACATCCAACTTTGGAGATACAACAGAAGAAATATTGTCTAGCAGAACCACCTCAAAATCAAGGTTCAAAAGTGATACTTGGCCAACATGCCACCCAAAAAGGAAACTTCTACACCAAATAGGCCTCCAGATAATCCTACATGGAATATTGATGAAGGTGAAGATATGCGTAGGGACATAAATGATTTACAAAATAAGATAGTAACAAAAGATGAACTACAGGATATGATGGATGGTTTAAAAGGGGAGCTCACGGAAGGATTGAAAAATTTCATAATAGAGAGGACACCTGAAAGTGAAAATGTATCCCATGAAATTCATGACGAGGGCACAAGGAAGGTGAATCAAGAATGGAGAAATTCCAACTTTGGGTTGAAGACCAACCACGTTCCTAGGATCGATATGAGGAAGTTTAATAGCAAGGACCCAATCACATGGATACTTCATATGAAGCAATTTTTTTATCTACATAATGTGCCACATACACAAAAAGGTACGAATTTCTTCTTTATATTTAGAACCCAATCAATTTGTATGGTATTGATGGATTTGTTCTTGCAAATGACTTGTCACTTGGACAATTTTCACGGAAGAAATGATATCACACTATGAGGATACAAGGAGAAATACCTTCTTTAGCCAATTGATAAATCTCAAGAAAAAGGGTTCAGTTACAAAGCACATTGAGAACTTCCAAAGATTGAATATAAAGGTAACATATATTCCAGATGAGCACTTGATTGATGTATTCATAGGAACTTTAAAGGATAACATTCAACATGAGGTTAGCCTTTAGGAACCCAAATCATGGGAGAATGCATTTAAGGTGGCAAGAAATGTTGAAAGTAAAAATATGGGTATGGCTACTAGAAGGATCAATCCCAACATCTATAGAGAGAATAATTCTCCTTCTTCTAAAACACGTCAACCTACAAGGTTGACACCTCAACAATTGGAGGAAAGAAAAGAAAAAGCTTTATTCTTTAATTGTGATAGAAAGTACAGTAAGAGACATAAGTGTGGTGAGAAGAAATTATTCTACATAGATTATGAAGAGGAAGAAGAACAAGAACAAGAACAATCTCAAGATGAAAACGTAGAAGTAATTTCGTCCGAAGAGTTGACTCCCATGATATCATCTAATGTATTGGCTAGAATTAGCACTCCTCAAACCCTCAAGATTGAAGGATACATCAAAAAGAAAAAGGTAATAGTCCTAATTGATTCTAGAAGTACTCATAATTTCATTCACTATAAATTAGCCAAATCTCTCAATTGCTTTGTATATCTAGCACCAGAATTTCAAGTAATGATTGCGGATGGAGGAACTATCAATTGCTCAGGAAAATGCAATAAGATCAATCTTACTATGGGGTAATATGTAATTAATAGTCCAATGATTTCTATACCGATGGGTGGTGCTGATGTTGTACTAGGAATCCAATGGTTACAATCATTAGGAACAATGGATTTTAATTTTCAAGAACTTTTCATGAAATTTTCATTGGAAGGAAAAGAAATTGAGTTAAGAGGTATCACAGGGAAACCCTGTAAGGTGATAAGCTCTAATGGCATAACAAAATTGTTGAAAAAGGGGCATCAAGGCGTTATTGCACAACTATGCTGACTAGATGTTCAAACATCTAAGCCATCTATTCCTCAAGATCTCCAAGGGATCACTGATAAGCATTCCAAAGTATTTGAAGATATTCCCAAAATTCTTCCACCCACTCGAAATCATGATCACGAAATTCACCTAATTCTTGGGAGTGTTCCTCCTAACATCAGGAAATAAAGATACCCTTATGCCCAGAAGAGTGAAATTGAGCGCATGGTTAAAGAAATGTTAGAGGTTGGCATTATTAGACCAAACCAAAGTTCTTACTCTGCACCAGTGGTAATGGTTATCAAGAAAGATAGTTCATGGCATATGTGTCCAAATTATAGAGAGCTCAACAAGATCACTATTAAAGATAAGTTTCCCATTCCCAACATTGATGAATTGTTAGATGAACTACATGGAGCAATCTATTTCACAAAATTGGATCTTCGTTCAGGGTATCATCAGATTAGAATGAAGGAAGAATATATCCCAAAAATAGCATTCTGAACTCATGAAGGCCATCATGAATTTTTGGTCATGCATTTTGGCCTTGCAAATGCACCTTCCACATTCCAAGGGTTGATGAATTCCATTTTCAAGCCCTTCCTTCGAAAATTTGTCTTAGTATATTTTGATGATATACTAATCTATAGCAAGTCTTGGGAGGATCATGTGTGACATGTTGACAAGGTGCTACAACTACTAAAGGAGTAACAACTATATGCCAAACCATCCAAATGTTTCTTTGGAGTGAAGGATGTAGAGTATTTGTGTCATATTGTATCTCATGAAGGTGTTAAGGTAGACCCTAACAAGATTAAGGCCATGATGGACTGGCCAATTCCCAAAACATTGAAGAATCTTAGAGGATTTTTGGGTTTGACAGATTACTACCGCAAGTTTGTTTGACACTATGGAAGAATAGAAGTACCTTTAATGACACTAACTAAGAAGGATGCATTTTCATGGACTACAGAGGCAACTAAACCTTTTGAACAACTTAAAGAGGTGATGTGAAAAGCTCCTGTCTTGACAACTCCAGACTTCACAAAAACCTTTATTGTGGAATTTGATGACTTGGGAAATGGAATTGGTGTTGTCCTAATGTAAGAAGGAAGGCCCCTAGCTTTTGAAAGTCAACCACTCAAGGGAAAGGACTTACACAAACCGATTTATGAGAAGGAAATGATGGCAATACTACATGCATTGAAGAAATGGCGTCCTTACCTAATAGGTAGGAACTTCAAGGTCAAAACAGATCATGATAGTCTTAAACACTTCTTGGAACAAAGACTATCTTCAGAAGAACAACAAAAATGGGTAACCAAGATATTGGGTTATGATTTTGAAATTGTCTATAAAAAGGGGAAGAAAAATGTTGTGGTAGATGCACTCTCAAGAAAGGATGAATATGTTGAGGCCTTTCTCTGCGTTATCTCGATCATCCAACTTGGTTGGATAATAGAGGCAAGGGATGAATGGAAGAATGATGAAAAAGTGTGGACTCTTATTCAAAGGTTGCAGTAGGATTCCAGTGCATCAGATACATTTACATGGAAAAATGATTCAATATGGTACAAAGATCGCTTATATTTATGTAAGAACTACCAACTCAAACAAAAGGTATTATTGGAATTGCACACTGCTCCAGTTGGAGGGCACTAGGGATTTTTGAAAACCTACCATAGAGTCAAGAAGGATTTTTTTTGGGATGGCCTTAAAACTGATGTTCAAAGGTTTGTGACAGAATGTTTCGTTTGCCAACAAAATAAGGTGGAAACAATTAAGACCCCAGGTCTTTTACAACCATTATCCATCCCAAGTTAGCGTTGGGAGGAGGCTTCCATGGATTTCATCACAAGGTTACCGAAGTCTGAAGGAAAGAGTGTGATCATGGTGATTGTTGATAGACTAACCAAGTACGCACACTTTTGTGCACTCTCTCATCCCTTCAAAGATAGTACAGTTTCCACCGCATTCATGGAGACAGTTCAAAAGCTATGAGGCAGCCCAAAGATTATTATAAGTGACAGAGATCCCATATTCACTGGATATTTTTGGACATAATTATTTTCTTGTTTGGGTAATCAATTGGCTCATAGCTCATCCTATCATCCTCAATCTGATAGAAAAACCGAGATAGTGAATGGATGCCTGGAAGGCTACCTTCCTTGCTTTGTCTCTGATAAACAAACATAATGGTTCAAATGGTTACCCTTGGCAGAATGGTGGTATAACACTTCCTTTCATACTGCAACAAAAATGACACCATTTATAGCACTCTATGGATATCACCCTCCTTCCATCACTTATTTTCTAAAATAAAAATCTAAGGTTCAAGCAGTGGAAGATCACATCGAGCATCAACAACAAGTTCTCCAAATCTTAAAGGACAACCTGACCATGGCATAGAATCACATGAAACAATAAGCAGATCAACATTATAGTGAAAGAAGTTTTGAAGTAGGGGATTAGGTGTTTTTAAGACTATGATCATACAAACAGATGTCCCTCAAGCAAGCTAAAATGGATAATAAATTATCACCAAATTACTATTGCCCGTATAAGGTGTTGCAAAATATTGGTACTATGGCATACAAATTGGAGTTGTCTGCATCTGCATGAGGACACCCAGTTTTCCATGTTTCATGCTTAAAGAAGGTTATAGGAAACAAGATCCCAATTCAAACTATATTTGTAGAACTTGAAAAGGAAGGAAAAATCATATTGGATCCTGAAGCCATCACTGACACAAGAGTTTGCCAGTTGAGGAATAGATCCATTTCATAGTATCTTATTAAATGGAGGAAACTACCGATTGAAGATTCCACTTGGGAAGATGACTCTTTTATACAAAAGAATCCATAGTTACTAAAGCATTGTAGACAACACTTGTCTCAAGGGGAGGGGCATGTTAAGCCCTAATATTGGATCATTACCCCTTAATTAGGGCATATTACATTAGCAATGTTATTTTATTTATGTTGGCCTTATTCCATTAGTTGTAATTATACCTCCTAGTCTCCTATATATACCAAGGAGAAATTTTCATTTGGAATCATCTTGGAATTGTACATTTATGTGGGAATAAGGAGGTTTCCCCTCGAAGAGGCTTATTATACAAATTTCTCTCTTTTTCAAGAAGTTGAGTACTTATTCTGAGGTTTTTCTATGCTATATGGATATTTGGTTCTTAACAATTTACATACTCACCACCATTGTCTAATATCACGCACTTGATGGGGCAACCACATTGAGTTTTAGGAAATGATATGAATTATTTGAACTTCTCAAAGATAAGATTATTATTCTTCAAAAAGAGTCCCAAGTGAAATGAGAGATATAATCAATGAAAATAAAAATATATCTTGCACCTGCTAGGGAAGGTAAATTAATGTAGCAGACATAACTTTGAACCAGCTCCAGAAGGTTATGTTCTCACCACACATTTTCATATTAAAAATCATCTCGATGACGTTTTCCAAGCACAAAAAAATTATAGACTCGTTCAAGGGGAAATTCTTTAGATATACCAACAACCATGTTCAGAGTTGTCATCGATTACAGACTTCAAAAATTTGGGTTTCAGAGTCATTCATTCAAAGTTCAAATTTTCTAATGAGTGTGAGTGACAAGAGAATTCAATTCTCTATCGGTTCAAGTGGTGTCACATAATTTATATAGAGTATACTTCGAGTCAACAAACCCTCTAGAGACAATCGATTGAACTTTCTTCAAATATTGATCAAAGAACCGATCTAGAAACAATTCCACAATATTACATGTATGTGTTAACTAAGAAACTAACAATAGATTGGAACTGAGGTTTGGAAAATGATAAGCATAAAAAATCCTCCCATTTCGACATAAAACATCACCTTGACCAAAAATATGGACAAAAAAATCATTGGAAACATAAATATTCCTTTCATCAACATCATTAAACAACATGAACAAGGAAGCATCCTTGTCCATATAATGAGTGCACCCACAGTTCGCTACCCATTGATTTTTCACAAAATGAGACAACAAGGTATGAGAAGTTTTTACTTGGAAGGTGAAATTATTAGTGGGTCGGTGAACAATGGGCACACCTCATTCAAGGAATTTAATATTATCCTCTAAATTATCTCACATCTTATATCCGACCTTATCCACATATCTATCCTATTCATAATACTAACATGTCTTCTTCTTTTATATTTGATGGGGTGCATCTGTTTTCCCTTTATGTTTTTAGTCATGGTATCTAGGTCTCTGTGTAGGGGTATCAAACCAACCTCCTTCACTGTGATTCAACTTAATCTTTCCCTTGATCAATTGGGATTTATGTTTACCACCAGTATGGTATTCTTCAAGAAATATATGTTGACCAGTATTCAAAATACCACAAAAATATTCAAAGGTGTAGTTCTTACCATATTCTTTGCATTGTTTCCAATTGATGTAGAAAGGAACACATCAAATGGTGTTCTCAAATTATTTAGCACCAGCTCGATGATTTTTCCATATTTCTTTTGGTTATTCTTTCAAAATTATCCAAATTTCAACTAGTGTTCCTTTACACGTGCCAGATAGTCCTTTATTTTGTCAAAAGAATGAGGATCAAGAGAGATCAACTCTTTCTCCAACTACATGACATGGATTTATTCAACTCCTTGAACAATGAAATTATCTTATTCCATACTTGATAATGGAAGTTGATTTCACAGATGTGAAAATGAATCTCCCACAATATATAGATCGTGATGACCCCCACAACCTCATCCGTTTTTCCATGAACACAAAAATTTGCATGATCATTTGTTGGGTTTGAAATCACAGTATTTGTATACATCCCCAATCCTTTACTCTTTATTAGGGTTTCCATATCTAGTTCCCATATTACATGATTTGATCCATTCAGAATTACAAGATCGAACTTTGAAGCCATCTTCGATATCTAGAAATAAAATCTTGTTTCAACAAGTTCCAATTGACAAACCATAAACCTATATTCAATCACAAAATAGATCCTTCTCAGCAAGGTTTGCAGATAATATGTGAGGTTTCAATCCATCATCTTTGATACCATGTTGGGGAATAGGGTGTGACCTATTACGAAATATATATACCATTTTGTAGAGAATATAGGAAATAATAAAATTTCAAAGATGAAGGTGGTGTCTAAAGACACCGTTACAACACTCAAGCACAACACATTATGATCTGAACATCACAATCCATATTGGACATTAATATGGGGTATGTTATTTACATATGATAGATATAACCAAATTACATGAAATCGACATGATCTTGTCCATATATGATTGTCGTTTGTTAGATTTAACTCCATAAAATCCATGATGTCTAGTTGGCCCAACAAGGATTCTCTAGTTCACCATCCATGCATCCAACTTGTAGTTGATTTTCAGGTTGGTCGATCCATTGTCGATAGTATTTGACTTTTAGTTGATTGTTTGACCGATAGACTTGTCTAATATTTTTTGGCACATAATGGGAAGAACCAGGGTTAATCATTACTAAACCACCAAACCCTTAGACACCTGCTCTTTCTTCCTTTGTTTTGTTGTATTCAAGAATATAATATAGATATACAATCACAAATTTTCCAATGAAATATTTAAGGACTTCATTCATGAGCCTCATGAATGTACTAGGTGCATTTATCAAGCCAAAAGGCATGAAAATCCATTCATATAAACCATAATTGGTTTTGAATGTAGTCTTTGAGTCATCTACCTCTCTCATCCTAATATGATCATATCCACTTTTTAAATCTATCTTTGAGAAATAATTTTCACCACTCAGATAGTCCATCAAATCATCCATACGAGGTAAAGGAAATATGTACCTAATTGTAATCTTGTTTATTTATTTAGAATAAGTACACATTTCTTTAGTTTCTATCCTTCTTTGGACTGAAGACAACAGGCACCACACAAGGACTCAAACTTTCTCTGACTAATCCCTTATCCAAGATTTTTTGAATGTGCTTTTTGATCTCTTCATTTTCCTTGGGTATCATCATGTAGGCTGCTTTGTTTGGTAGAATTTATCCTAGAATAAAGTATATGTGATGGATAATGCTTCTTATGGGTGGTAAGGAATTAGGAAACTCATCTACAATGATATCTTCAAATTCATCTAATAACGCTTGAATTTCAATAGGTAAATAATTTAAATTTGTATTAGTAAGTACTACTCTTGTCTTACTAATCAAAGAAAACAATACCTTATCCTCTTTCTTGATTTATAGTAGTAGGTCCTTTCCAATCATTAGAAACACATTTGGACCAACTTCTTCTTCAACCCCTTCATATTCTAATTGCAATAACACATGTTTGTGTCCACCCTTTTCAATATTATAGGTATTTCCTCATCCATCATGAAAAATTTTCCTATCATACTTCCATGGTGCCCCCAACAATGACATACATCCATAGGAATTATATCACATAAGATTTCATCTTTCTAACCACCAATCTGAATTTCTACCTTACATTGTTCACTTACCAGAATCTGATGTCATTTCTGCAACCAGGACACTTTTTATGGAGTAGGATGTGCCATCCTCTGCAATCCCAATTTCTCCAACATCTATGTAGAAAATAGATTGTCTATGTCGCAACTTTCAATGACCACCTTGCAACATTTCTCTCTTGATTTTCACATGGTTATGAATAAAATTTTCCTTAGGGATGGTTCATGAGTTTACTTCTATGTTTTAATTAAAAATATCTCCAACATTAATGATTCACCCATTTTATGAGTTTCTTCTTTAGCCTTTGTATTCACTATCTCCTCCTTAACCTATACAATATGATATCCTCTCTGGTTTGTTGACTTATTCTAAGTAAAATCCCAAGAAATATGTCTTGTCATCCTGCAAGTATAACACTTGATTTGTCTACCTATTCCTCTGCCTCTTGAGAAGAATATTCCACCTCTTGACTCTCTTCCTCTAGGTGACTAATTGCTAGAACTTCCTACTTCTTTCTTTGAAGTCTGCAAACTCCCTCTACTAGATGATCCCTTTCCTCTTGATGTATTCATGCCTCTGCTCGTTTGTCTCTATTCCTTGACCAATTTCTCTTCTACTCTCAATGTTGTTTGGTAAGCATATTCCACTTTTCTCAAGGCAAAAAGACTGATTTCATCTTGAATATCATATGTTGGTCTGTTTATATAGCTCAAAATTTTCTCTACATATTCGTATATATGGCCTTCCCTAATGTTCAACCTATATAATTCTTTAGTGTAGTCCTTCACTGTTATGGCCTTCTGTCTTAGATTATGCAATTTACTGAATACATTCAGTTCTTAGTCCTTAGTCATAAATTTTCTCTTTAATTTTTCCACCATTTTGTCCCAACTTTTAATTTTAGCCTTTTCTTTCCTTCTCCTATCTTCCTACAACTCATCCCTATTGATGATTGTAGCTACGTGAGACATTCTCCAGGACACAAAACTGAGACAGAGCCTTGAGATGCGTGTGTGGTTCCTATCTTAGGCAGATATGGAACATAGATATGGCCTTCTCCTTACAGAGAGTTACAAATAAATCCAGATGATTCTCTTCTGTAACACAGTGAGAAAGGAGATCTACAGAGTTGGACATGCCTATGGCTAAGCATAAAGTGAACATGTGAAATCCAAAAGTGTTGAGTGCATTGTCATGAGAACAAAAATGAAGATGATATATTAGCCTCCTCTGAGAAGAGAATTGATGAGAAACTCTAGATGACTCTCCTATGTAATCTAGTGGAAAACAAGATATGGTTAGTTGACGTGCCTGTGGATGAGCACATGTGAATGTAATCCTAGTGGTTGAGCACTAGTGAAGAAGTGGTTCTTCTATGTAATGTAGTGAGCCAGAGATATGGACATCCCTATGGATGTGACCCTAGTGGATGAGCACTAGTGGGTGTATAAGATCCCTTTCTATATTGTTCAAGAGTTAGACCTGCTTGTAACCCTAATTGTAATGTAAATGGTACAGGTCGACCCCACCTTAATGTGATTAATAATTAATGTAAAAGATAATTAATCTGGTTAATATTAATTATATTGTGAGTTAGTGAGTTCGGCCCTGTTGTTCCAATAGACACTTATGTTGACAGGTTCAGTCTAGTATAAGTAAAGGTAAATTCCCCATTGAGGAATCATATCTTTTGTGTGATTTTGGAAATTTTAGCAAGTACACCTTCTTGGGAAAAGTGCGCACCTCTCTTGGGCACTAGTCTTCTAGGGTTTGAAAGAACCCTATTGTGTGCTATGTTTTTTTGGTGGTGAGGGTATTTCTCTAGAAGAATATAGAAAAGGATTTGGATGGGTTTTCTTCCCTTGTTGAGAAGGGTTTCCCAGAATACTTTTTGTGTTCTTTTGCATGGTGTTTCTTCTTATGATCTTGGTTGCTGCAAAATTATTGGTTATGGTTAATATAAATGATAAAAATGGAATCAAATTCATTCTTAAACTTTCTTATTGAAAAATCAACATGGTATCAGACCATAGGTCTTGAAGAACCCATTGCACAAAAATTTTCCATCCATCCTCTCTCTCTTCTGTAGAAACCGTATGACCCTCCTAGGGTTCCCAGAAAATCTATATGACCTACTCTTATGAGGTTTTTCAACACTTGAAACTTAAATGTTGAGGATAAAAAGGACATAGGTGTGTACAGACTCCTTTAGTGCACCTCTAGCAAGTCTGAAATTTCAATTCCGAGCATTTTGACTTTTTGTCCCTTGGGTTTCACTAAATTCTTCATAAAATTTCATAATTGTGTTTCTACAACTCCTTGAAGGAGCTATTCATCTTACCAGTACTATCATATCCTTCAAAGGTTTATTGTTGGCATTCATTAGTCCAAAAAAACCTAAAATTTCTAGCCTAGCCTAGCCGTTAGGTTTTCTAACCTAGTTGACAAGGGTTTGTGAAGAATCCAAAGTGAGAAAAATAATGATGGGAGGAAATTTTGATGGTTCAAGAAAGCTCAGTTCCGGGAAGACAAGACCTCAAAGAAATGAAGACATCAACATCTCAAAACTCTCAGGTATGGTGTAGTGTCCCCAAGGCCGAACCCCGTTACAGATCATGTTATATGCAAAGAATTGTAAATATGTTCTATAGGCTGGTGAGCCAAGTTTTGTATAAGCTGTAGGCTTATGTGTTTTGTTAGGCCAGGGAGCCTAAGTGTTGAAG
>ML783412.1:493371-512209 GCA_009831015.1 Picea engelmannii | reverse complement strand
ACTACTCAAAGAGATGGAAGATCAGATGATCAAAATCAAACAGAATTTGAAAGCTGCCCAGGACAGGCAGAAAAGTTACGCTGATAGTAATAGAACCCATAGAGAATTCAAAGTGGGTGACCATGTTTTCCTGAAAGTGAAAGGTAGCAGGAGTTCCCTGAAATTGGGAAGTTGTGCCAAGTTGGCAGCGAGATTCTGTGGGCCATTTGAGATCCTAGAAAGGATTGGGCCAGTTGCATACATGCTTGCATTACCTCCATATATGACTGTACATAATGTGTTTCATGTTTCACTGCTTAAGAAGTATGTACCTGATTCTAATCATGTTATCGATTGGACTGTGATTCAGGTGGAACCAGAAGGTGTCCTGCAAGTGCATCCTGTGCACATATTGGACAGGAAAAACAAGCAGCTCCGAAATCGAGCCATAGATCTTGTAAAGGTCCAGTGGACCTGGTACGGTCCTGAGGACGCGACATGGGAGCATGCAGATATTATGCGGGCAGAGTACCCGCATCTTTTTGAAAATTTTGAAGGACATGCAGAGGCAGTGTAGGTTGCACTGAGGACAGTGCAAAAATAAGGGGAGGGGGATTGTAGTGTCCCCAAGGCCGAACCCCGTTACAGATCATGTTATATGCAAAGAATTGTAAATATGTTCTATAGGCTGGTGAGCCAAGTTTTGTATAAGCTGTAGGCTTATGTGTTTTGTTAGGACAGGGAGCCTAAGTGTTGAAGGCCAAGAGCCTGTTGATGTACTTGTATGTATGCAGGTCAATTAATAAAATATAAATATTGCCAGTGCAGACCGACCACGATGAATCAGTGATGGGGGACTGAGCGTCCATAGAGTGGGCAAGGGATTAGGGGCTGGAAGGTGGGAAAGGGGCTGAGTGAGGAGCCTAGGGGATAAGCCTAAGGGGCTTAGGCCTGGAATAATATTTTTATATTATTTCCTAAAAATCCATGTGCACATTCTTTTATCCTAAGTCCTTTTGGAAGGATCTGTGAGTTCCCAAGTGGTGGGAGGAAGGCATACGGATGGAATGCATGCAGTTCCTAGGGTGACAAGTGTCAACCTTGGTGCATGCAAATAAAACAGAGGCAGCAAGCCGTGAGGGGCTCGCATTCCATTTGACCCGATGGCCTGGAAAGGAACAGTAGGAGCCAGTCTGCAAGAAGCCCGGTGTATGTCTGTTACAGAGAGGAAGCCTGTGTTTCGCATGGAAGATCCGTGTACACCCTCTGTTGGGAGCCGTGGAGACTATGTCTGTCTCTGAGATAACCTGTGAGTGTAATTCCCAGCTTGTGAGAAGCCAGTGAGGATTTTTGGGAAAGAATCTTGTGGTTCGGGAAAGCCGAATTAGCCTATGTGTGAAGTCCCTGTTACGAAATCATTGCTGTGAGATCATCCCGTGATTGTTGAACCGATTTGGGGAAACCTGTGTCTGTGTTTCTTGTGGATTGTTGTGACCACGCAGTACTGGACTGCGTGAGGCTTGATGGCCTGTGAGCGACTCCTCCAGGTGAGAGAGTGTGCAGAGGGAGAGGATAACTCCCGGAAGTAATCCATGTAGCTGTCATAGAGCCCAGAGACTTCTAGTCCGGTCTGTTCCTGTAACCCAAGGTAAGGGGGACTGGCAGCCGAAGGACTAGCTAGGTGACAGAGAAGGTGCACTCCCCTGGGGTGGAGCAGGCATGTGGGGAATAAGGGTCTGTGGGCAGTTGGCGTGGGAGATTCCTGGGAGAGCTTCTTCCTGGTGGTTGTGTATGTGCTATCTTCCCTGTAGTTTCAGCCTAGCCTAGGATTCCTTGCCTTGGGGTGGAGCTCGGTCCCAGCTCGGGGGTGACCTACTGTTGAGCTGATGAACAATGTGGTCTAAGGCTGGGAGGTTCGTGGAAGGCCTGCACTCGGTTGGTGAATTCTACAACCAATAAAATATAAGTATTGAATTAGGCTTTAATTATGTTGAGCATGACTGGGCTGTTTAAGTATCATGTTTTCCACTGTGTAAATGAATCACTGTTGAATGCTATGGTTTATTAATGGTAACAGTAACTTATATATTTTACTTTGAGATTTAAGTGTGTTTAATTGTGTTAAATGCATTTGCTTATAATTCCATGTACAAAATGGTAAACTGAGAGGTTGGGAAACCTGGGTAGTGAAAGGGTACACTACATATGGTCCCTACCAATGATAATACTTGGTTAATTGATACTGGTGCCTCCAAGAACATGACCTGTCTTAGAGATCACCTAACACATTTCATTGAGAAAGAGACACATCTACATGTTTTTATTAGATACGATGCTAGATATAATGTAAGAGGAGTTGGAACTTCTACCTTCCAAATAGATTCGTATATGGAGCTTCAATTAAAGGAAGTACTATATGTACCTGAAATGAAGAGAAATATTGTCTCTATTTTTTCCTTGAAAGACAAAGGCTACAAGACTACTTTCTAAGAAGGAAGAGTCCTTGCATGGCACAAAGACTCTGATATAAGTTCTGCCAATCTAATTGGTGTCTGAAAAAACAAATTGTACATATTAACCATCAAACCAGTTGAACCCTTGCCACATGATATTATGACATAGAAGAATTGCTCACATTCATTATAGATATCTTCTAGCTCTAGGTAAAATGGTAACAGGTCTACCAGAAATACAAATTCATCATAAAGTTGTTTGAAAAGGTTATGCCCTTGGAAAAAATGTTAAAGGATCATTCTCAAGCAGTGACAATAGATCCAAGGAAATCTTGGACTCGATACACTCAGATGTATGTGCGCCAGTGAATGTTGCATCTATGAATGGGTACCTATACTATGTACTCTTCATAGATGATCACTCCCAAAAAACTTGGAGTTACTTTCCGAATAACAAGGATGGATTCCTTGCAAAATTTCAAGAATTCAAAGCTCAGGTTGAGAACAAAACCGGAAGAAAAATCAAGATATTAAGATAAGGTAATGGAGGAGAATACACCTCAAAATAATTCAACAACTTTTGTATTGAAGCAGGGATCAAGAGGGAGTTCACAGTTCCTTACAACCCTCATCAAAATGGGGTTTTTGAAAGGAAAAACAAAACTATCATTGAAACAACCAAAGCAACGATACATGATCAGAGTCTACCTATGAATCTATAAGCAAAAGCATGTATGAAAGTATTATATGTTAAAAAAAAAAGTCCTCATTAGATCCTGAAGAACATTACTCCAAATGAAGCCTTCACCAAAGTGAATCCTAAGATTAGAAACTTCAGAATATTTGGATTTCGAGTATATTTTCATGTACCCAAAGAAAAGAGATCCAAACTATACCCTTCAGGAAGAAAAGACACATTTGTAGGATACATTCAGTCCTCAAAATCATATAGAATCTACATTCTTGGTCAGAGACAAATTGATGTAAGCAGAGATGTTACTTTTGAAGAAGAAGTAGCCTTCTAGAAATCTAGAGAATCTCAGATGGAAATTTATAGTGAGACATTGCCTTATCCCCATTCAGTAGTTCATAGGGAGACATATATTATTCCATATGATCCAATATCTCCACTTGATCCAGTTGTTGTAGTCGATTCAGTTTCTCCAAGAAACATACCCAGAGATATTACAGTTGGAAATAAAAGGCCTACCTAGGCCCGACAAACTATACAAGAAGCAGAAGGGAATAAATCCCCACAAGGAACAACCAAAGAGGGAAAAATACCAGATATATTGTCAAGCTACCTTTCAACCATGACCCACATTATTGAATCAAAGCCAACTTGTCATGGAGAGGCTTCAGGTGAACAAGTATGGCAAGATTCCATGACTGAAGAATACCAATCTATATTAAAAAATAATGTATGGGATGTTGTTCCAAGACCAGAGGGAAAATATGTAGTGACTTCCAAATAGATTTATAAAATCAAGCATGTTGTCTATGGAAGCATAAAAAAACACAAAGGAAGATTTGTGGCCAGAGGGTTTTCACAAGTAGAGGGAGTTGACTATGATGAGACTTTTTCACCATTAGCTCGATACACCTCTATCTAATATATCATTGTACTAGCTCCTTCCATGGGTTGGAAGCTACATCAGATGGATGTAAAGATAGCCCTTCTCAATGGTGAAATTGAGGAAGAAGTTTATATTGAGCAGTCGGAGGGATTTGTTGTACACAACAAAAGATCTCATCTATAGATGTTGAAGAAAGTCCTATATGGTCTAAAGAAGCCACCATGTGCTTGGTATGATAAAATGGATGGATTTCTAATGAGTTCGGCCTTCAATAAAAGTGTTGTTTATCCAAACTTGTATTATCACTTTCATGGAAATGAGTGTTTGATTTTGGTCCTATATGTGGATGACCTTTTCCTTACCGGTTTAGAGAGACTCATTGTTGAATGCGAACAAGCATTGACTGCTAAATTTGAAATGAAGGATTTGGGATTGATGCACTACGTTTTGGGACTAGAATTATGGCAGAGAATAAATGAGATTTTCCTATGTCAAGGAAAATATAATATGGAGATACTGAAAAATTTTGGCATGACAGAATGAAAATCCATGCCCACTACAATGGTAATGGATTTGAAGAAAATTGTAGAGTCCCCAAGGCCGAGCCCCATTGTAAACCATGTTTTTGAAAGGAATTGTAATTATGTTTTATAGGCTGGTGAGCCAAGTTCTTATAAGCTAGAGACTTATGTGATGTTAGGCCAGGGAGCCTAAGTGTTGAAAGCCAGGAGCTTGCTGTTGTACTTGTATGTAAGAAGAACATTTAATAAAATATAAACACCTCCAGGTGCAGACCGACCACGATGAATGAGTGAAGGGGGACTGAGCGTCCACAGAGTGGGCAAGGAATTAGGGGCTGAAGGTGGGAAAAGGGGCTAAGTGTTGAGCCTAGGGGGCTTAAACCTTGCGAATAATATTTTAATATTATTCCAAAAAAATATGTGCATTATATGCTTTAACCTAAGTCCTTTTTGGAAGGACATGTGTTTTTCCAAATGGTGGGAGGCACACACACTGAAGGAAAGCATGCAGTTGCATGGGTGACAAGTGTAAACCCTAGTGCATGCAATAAAAAGGCTAAGATGAGCTGTGTTGGGGGTTCCTACCCCATTCGACACACGGAATGCCAGAATGGAACGGGTCTAACTCCTGAAGAGAAACCCTCGTACATCCTCTGAACCGAAAGACGTTTATCTGTGTTGGTTCCGAGATAGCCGGTACATCCCCTGTCTGAATAGTCTTAACCTGTGTTGACCTTGCATGGATTGTCTGTCAAGCATCCCCGACAATGAGAGGGTGAGTCTATCCTGGGGGGCTACCTGCCATTCTGCCAGAGAGGGAGAGTCTTTGTAATTCCTTGTGGAAATTGCTTCTGAGGCAATTTTGAAAATAAACACCGTAAGAGCTAGCTGCCATTGCTGAGCTTGTTCTGAGAGGTCTGAGTCTGTATTCCCAGTTGACTGTGGTGGTCATGTAGAGATGGATTGTGCGTGAATTGTTTTCCAGTGCAGGTGATAATTGAGCCTATGAGTGATCTCTCTCTAGGTGAGGGAGGTGGATGTTGTAGGAAGAGGTTTCTTCCAGAGAGTGTCCAGCACCAGCTTCAGGCTCTGAGACTTCCTGATCCAGCCTGTTGCTGAGACCCAGAGAGGGAGGTTAGCACCGATGGACTGTGCTTGTGAAGGTGTATACTCCTGGGTGGAACATGCATGTGGGGAAAGAGAGTCTGGTAGTAGTGGATGTAAGATGGCATCCTGGGAAAAATCCTTCCAGATTCTAAGTTTTGTTTTCCCAATAACCTCAGCCTAGCTAGGATTCCTTGCCTTGGGGTGGAGGTTAGTCCTAGCTCGGGGGTGATCCACTGCTGAGCTGATGAGAAGTGTGGTATAAGGCTGGGAGGTTCGTGGCAGGCCTGCACTCTGTTGGTGGATTCCACCATTGTTAAGAGATAAGTGTCTAACTATGTTTTATCACATTTTATCAATATGTTTTGTATCTCTGTGTATTATAACGATCATGCATTTTGCTGTGCATTTGGATTAATGTATTTTCCATGGATTATTTATGTTAAAATGACTCTTATGCTTACTCTGAGCTTAAATGTATTTCATTGCTTAAATTCACGCGATTAACTATGAATGAGAATGTGTTATTCCACATAGTAACACCTACACGGTAGCCAAGGTGTGCTACAGTTATTCTGGGTTATCTACCAAGTAGTCTTATAGTAACCCTGGGTAGTTTGAACGAAAAGGGGTGTTACAAATTTGTATTAGAGCGAAGGTTTCGACACTGAGCCTAGATGGGCCAGTGGAGCGATCTTGGACCGAGAATGCGAAGGGAAATTGGGTCTGAAGGACCAATTTCAGACCTTGGTTTGTTTCGGAGTGTCAAGTAGTTGCTTGACCGTGCTTACGAGCTCAGGAAGTATAGTGGTGAGTGAAACCGTAGTTGGTGTGGTTTATGGCCACGGGGAGACATGTCTCTACACCAATTGTGTTAGAACCTTAGGATCTGTTCGGGAGGGAAGGGGAGCCCTCGTGACAGTCGGATATGGAAAAATGTGCGTAGGAATTAAAATTCCTTTTCAAATACACAGGAATGTGGAAATCGTGATATGCGAAATTTCAAATTGGTTAGGAACTGTTTGAGCCGTCAGATATCGATCGGAAAAAAAAACCCGTCAGCCATAGGATCTGTCGGGATATGTCCGAAGGTTAAATATCAGAGACTAGGGGTAAAATCTCTGATTTTCCATTTTGGGAAATCGGGAATCGTGATATCGAGAGTCACGAAGGAGGTCGGGAATTTTCATGGTAAAAGTCCTGGGAACGATTTGATCCGTTCCTTAGTTGGGACACGTGGGCGAGATCGGGAGCCCATCGGCATATCAGGGTTCGGCATTTCATGAACCCTGAAGACAAGGCACACGGAGCATTTGAAATCGCGAAATAGCGAGAAGCGGCGAGGACCGTCCATTCTTGAGGAGGACGCATGGCAGCAATCGGTGCCATCGGGAAAGGATCGACAGGAAGTTGTTGATCGATGTTTGGATCATCGAGATATTGGGGATCCTGGTGACAAAGTGTTTATGTATTTTGGAATTGCAAACCACAAAATCTCAATAAGTCACATGGACTAGGAGCTAATCCAGGAGGGCTAATGTGTGAAGGGCGCGTCGGGATTCGGAGAATCGTGAATCCTGAGAACATGTGCATTTGGACATGGGATGTTTGAAACTCCGATAGGAGGTATGACTGTGGTCATATAAGGGGAGGTCGTGTGAACCCCAAGTCTAGCCCAGAGAGTTAAATGGGAGTTCTCCAGTACCAAAACCCCGAAACCCGAAGTCCCGAGGTACAAAAAAACCGAATTTCTAAAATCCTGAAGTGTCGAAAAATAAATCTTCAAAAACACGAAAATTGCAGAGCCGAACGAGAAGCTCAGAAAACTCATTTGGAATTGAAATGTCTTTTTTTCTTGTTTGTATTAGTTATACATGTTGAAGGTTGTTCGTGAAGTTTTGAAGGACTGACAAACTTCGAAATTAATTGCACTGTGTGTTTGCAGGGTTCAACGTAGGTCAATACTCCAGTTAACCAACGTCGAGTATGGAGTGGGGAAGAGTGTAGATCACCCCTGAAATAGAAGACGAACAGGAAGGAAAGGATGTTAACCTGGGATTCGAAGGATCGAACTCCAACGGGCACGGAAAAGAAAAGGATAAGGAAGGACACATAATGAAAATCCTTGAAGGATTGCAAAGAGAGGCCAAGGCTCACTGAGATGATAGTCGAAAGCTCATGAAAGTTAGGGACCGACAGGTTGCATTAAACTTAAATTTTTTGAAGAGTCTGGAAAGAATAGAGAAGAAACTTGAGAAAGGAAGAGACTCAAGTATGACGGAGAGTTGCAGAACCCATGGGAGAAGAAGTCGGTCGAGGAGTGGTAGCCGACGTCTTAGTCTCTCCCAAAGGCATTCTGACAGTAAGACACACAGTAGTTCAAGCCCATCCCCTACCAAAAAACATCGGAAATCTGGAAGGGAGGAATTGAAAGGAGAGATGAACAAGGTTAAGCCTCCAACATTCGATGGAGAACATAAGAAGGAGAACGATGTTGAGACATGGTTGCTTCGCATGAAGAAATACTTCCAATTGCATAATTATTCCACCCATGCAGAAGGAAGAATTGAAATGTACCAACTGAAAGGAAAAGCATCCATGTGGTGGGATCAGTTTGTGCGGGTGCAGCACATCAGAGAGAAAGAGGTCACTTGGAAGGAATTTAAGAGGTATTTCGAGAAGAAATACGTGACTAAAAGATACTATGACATAAATATGAAGGAGTTCTTCGAACTCAAGTTGGGTAGTACAACCATTGATGAGTATGAACAAAGTTTTCTGGAACTACTGAAGTATGTTCCATTCATCAAAGACGAGGCTGTCAAGATTCAGAGGTATTTGAGTGGACTGCCACCTTCCATTGGTGACAATATTCAATATGATGATCCTAAGACTATGGAAGAGACAATAATAAGGGCAAAATGCTTATACGAACAGCAAAGCAAAAAGCCTACCTTTCGGAGGGTTTGGGATGACCAGAAGAGGTTTAAGAAAGAACAGAGGTAGAAGGGATACGAGCCTTCCTTTTTCCGAAATAGTCGTCAGGGACAGCCATCGTTTAAAGAGCCAAGAAGGACTGAAGGGGGAGCACAAAGAAAGAGACTAATGCCCATTCAGTGTTTGGGCTGTCAAGGAAACCATAAATACAGAGATTGTCCCCATAAAAATGGTAAGGCAAGAACTGTACATACTGTTTAGCAAGCTGAAATAGTGGAGGATATGGGCATCAGAATGTCAAGGATCTACGCAGCCCTGGACAACAAGCAAGTAGAATTTCAATCGCACATGATTGAAGTGGAAGGTACGATTAACAACCGACCCCTTGTTAATCCAATTGATTCAGGGGCTAGCCATAGTTATGTAGATCCAAGAGTGGTGGAAAGTTTGCATCTAACGAGGAGCAAACATGAGAAGTCTTGGTTAGTGCAGTTGGCCACAGGGACCAAGAGGAAGGTCACTGAATTGGTTAAGTCCTGTTCAGTGGACATGAAAGGAATGAGCACTAAGGTTGAACTGAACATTTTCCCTTTAGGCTCATATGATTTCTTAATTGGGATGGACTCGTTGGACTAGGACCATGCCCTTCTGGATTGCCGCAACAAGAGGTTAACATGCCTAAACGAAGAGGGAAATCAGGTAACAGTCCAAGGAATTCCCAGAGCTGTGGCTGTGAGGGAAATCTCAGCCATGCAGCTGAAGAAATGTTATCGGAAAGGCTATCAATTATTTGCAGCTCAGGTGGAAGAAGCATCCCAAGATGTAGGATCGAATCGGGAAGACCATGAAGTACTCAAGGAGTTCAAGGATGTATTTTAGGAGGTACCTGGACTACCTCTGAGGAGGGACATCGATTTTTCTATAAATTTGATGCCTGGAACAGCTCTAGTTTCGAAAGCTCCTTATAGAATGAGTACGCCAGAGCTGAAAGAGTTGCAATTGCAGCTCGAAGAGCTACTAAAGAAAGGTTACATTCACCCCAGTGTGTCACTGTGGGGAGCCCCGGTCCTATTTGTGAAGAATAAAGATGGGATGTTGAGGCCGTGCATTAATTTTCGACAGTTGAATAAGGTCACTGTCAAGAACAAGTATCCTCTGCCAAGGATTGATGATCTCTTTGATCAGTTGAAGGATGCAAAAATATTTTCAAAAATAGATCTCAGATCTAGATATCACCAAGTGAGAATAAAGGGTGAGGACATTTGGCAAGACCACCTTTAGAACAAGGTACGGTCATTATGAATTCACAGTGGTGCCATTTGGACTGACAAATGCACCTGCTGTTTTCATGTGCTTAATGAATGAAGTGTTCAGAAATTATTTGGACAAGTTTGTCATAGTCTTCCTGGATGACATCTTGGTGTATTCCAAGACAGAGGAAGAACATGAACAACACCTGAAAATGGTGCTGCAGGTGTTGAGAGAACACCAACTATACGCAAACCTGAGCAAGTGCTCATTTTACCAAAGGCAGACCCATTACTTGGGACATATTATATCTGAAGAAGGGATCGATGTGGATCCTAAAAAGGTACAAGCCATTCGAGAATGGCCAGTGCTGAGGAGTGTGGCAGAATTTAGATCTTTTATGGGTCTAGCAGGCTACTATAGGAGGTTTATAGCCAGATTCTCAAGGATAGCCCATTCTATCACTTCCTTGCAAAGGAAGGGGAAGAAGTTCCAGTGGACTGAAGAATGTGAGAGCAACTTCCAGCGATTGAAGCAGTTGCTAACCAGTGCTCCAATCCTGAAGAGTGCATATCCAGACAAGGATTATGTAGTGTGCACAAATGCGTGTAAGGAGGGGCTGGGAGGAGTTCTTAGCCAAGAGGGATTTGTAATTTGTTATGAGTCCCGAAAGTTGAAGGAACATGAGAAGAATTATGCCACTCATGATTTAGAGCTGACAACAATCGTCCATGCTTTGAGGAAATGGAGACATTACCTCATGGGCAAGAGATTCGAGTTGAGAACAAACCACAATGGTTTGAAGTATTTATTTGATCAGTCGACTTTAAATGCGAGGAAATTCAGATGGCTGGAGTTTCTGTGCGAATATGACTTTGATATCAAGCATATCGAAGGGACATAAAATAAGGTGGTTGATGCACTCAGCAGAAAAGTGCACGAATTGCATGCTACAACCATTAGCATGTACAAAACTGAGATGAAAGACAGAATTTTGGAAGCTGCAAATGCTGATTTGCAGTACAAAAATCTTGTAGCAAAGCTACAGCAGTGTGAGAGACCACAGAACAAGGAAAGTTACACCTTAGGAACTAATGGTTTACTTCTGTATAAAAACAGAGTGTATGTACCTAATGTCCGAGGATTGAAGCTGGAAATCCTAAAGGAAATGCATAACGTGGCTTATGCTGGACATCCAGGATATTAGAAGACTGTGGCAACAGTCAAAAGCCATTATTTTTGGCCGGGTTTGAATAAATAAATCACGGAATACATCGCCAGATGTATGGAGTGCCAGAAGGTTAAGGCAGAGCATAGGCACCCAGCTGGGTTGCTGTAGCCTTTACCTACTCCTGAATGGAAATGGGATGTGGTAACAATAGATTTTATCACAGGATTGCCTAGAACAAGCAAGCAGCATGATTAGATCATGGTGGTGGTGGACAAGCTTACTAAAGCTACCCATTTTATTCCACTGAAAACCAACCACAGAGCAGTAGATGTTGTTGATATTTTCCTAGAAGAAGTTGCATGCTTGCATGGAATTCCTAAGAGAATTGTGTCTGATAGAGACCTGAAATTCACTTCAAATTTCTGGAAAGGACTGTTCAAAGGATTCAGAACGAATCTGAACTTTAGCACAACATAACATCCCAAGTCTGATGGACAGACAAAGAGAGTAAACAGAGTAATAGAAGACATGTTGAGAATGTATGTGATGGATAAACCATCAAGGTGGGAAGACTACCTGCATTTGGTAGAATTTTCCTACAATAATGGGTATCATGCATCATTGAAGATGAGCCCATTCAAAGCGCTTTATGGAAGAAAGTGAAACACTCCAGTGAGCTGGGATAATCCAGCTGACAGAGTAGTAGTTGGTCCTGAACTACTCAAAGACATGGAAGACCAGATGATAAGAATTAAACATAATTTAAAAGTTGCCCAGGATAGGCAGAAAAGTTACGCTGATAGTAACAGAACCCATAGAGAATTCAAAGTGGGCGATCATGTTTTCCTGAAAGTGAAAACTAACAGGAGTTCCTTGAGGCTAGGAAGTTGTGCCAAGTTGGTAGCAAGATTTTGTGGGCCATTTGAGATCCTGGAAAGGATTGGGTCGGTTGCATACATGCTTGCATTAATTGCATCTATGACTGTACATAATGTGTTTCATGTTTCACTTCTTAAGAAATATGTACCTGATGCTAATCAAGTTATCGACTGGAATGTGATTCAGGTGGAACCAGAGGGTGTCCGACAAGTGCATCCTATGCACATATTGGACAGGAAAAGAAAACATCTACGGAATCGAGCTATAGAACTTGTAAAGGTCCAGTGGACCTAGTACGGTCCTGAGGATGCAACATGGGAGCATGAAGAGGTTATGCGGGCAGAGTACCCGCATATTTTTGAAAATTTTGAAAAGCTTGCAGATGCTGTGTAAATTTTCACTAAGGACAATGCAAAAATAAGGGGATGGGGATTGTAGAGTTCCCAAGGCCGAGCGCCATTGTAAACCATGTTTTTGAAAGGAATTGTAATTATGTTTTATAGGCTGGTGAGCCAAGTTCTTATAAGCTAGAGACTTATGTGTTATTAGGCTAGGGAGCCTAACTGTTGAAGGCTAGGAGCTTGTTGTTGTACTTGTATGTAAGCAGAACATTTAATAAAATATAAACACCGCCAGGTGCAGACCGACCACGATGAATGAGTGAAGGGGGACTGAGCATCCACAGAGTGGGCAAGGAATTAGGGGTTGAAGGTGGGAAAAGGGGCTAAGTGTTGAGCCTAGTGGGCTTAAGCCTTGGGAATAATATTTTAATATTATTCCAAAAAGATATGTGCATTGTATGTTTTAACCTAAGTCCTTTTTGGAAGGACATGTGGTTTTCCAAATGGTGGGAGGCACGCATGCTGAAGGAACGCATGAAGTCGCATGGGTGACAAGTGTCAACCCTAGCGCATGCAATGAAAAGGTCAAGATGAGCCATGTTGGGGGTTACTCCTCCATTCGACTCACAGACTGCAAGAAGGGAATGGGTCTGACTCCTGCAGAGAAACCCTCGTACATCCTCTGAATCGAAAGACGTGTATCTGTGTTGGTTCCGGGATAGCCGGTACATCCCCTGTCTGAACAGTCCGAACCTGTGTTGACCTTGCATGGATTGTCTATCACGCATCCCCGACAATGAGAGGGTGAGTCTATCCTGGGGGGTACCTGCCATTCTGCCAGAGAGGGAGAGTCTGTGTAATTCCCTACGGAAATTTCTTCTCATGCAATTTCGAAAATAAACACCGTAAGAGTTGGCTGCCATTGTTGAGCTTGTTCTGAGAGGTCTGAGTCTGTATTCCTGGTTGACTGTGGTGGTCATGCAACGATGGATTGTGCATGAATTGTTGTCCAGTGCAATTGATAATTGAGCCTGTGAGTGATCTCTCTCTAGGTGAGGGAGGTGGATGTTGTAGGAAGAGGTTTCTTCCAGAGAGTGTCCAACACCAGCTTCAGGCTCTGATACTTCCTGATCCGGCCTGTTGCTGAGACCCAGAGAGGGAGGTTAGCACCGATGGAATGTGCTTGTGAAGGTGTATACTCCCGGGCGGAACATGCATGTGGGGAAAGAGAGTCTGGTAGTAGTGGGTGTAAGATGGCATCCTGGGAAGAATCCTTCCAGATTATCTGTGCTACTTTCCCTGTAACCTCAACCTAGCTAGGATTCCTTGCCTTGGGGTGGAGCATAGTCCCAACTCGGGGGTGATCCACTGCCGAGCTGATGAGCAGTGTGGTCTAAGGCTGGGATGTTCGTGGAAGGTCTGCACTTGGTTGGTGGATTCCACCATTGTTATGAGATAAGTGTCTAACGATGTTTTATCACATTTTATCAATATGTTTTGTATCTCTGTGTATTATAACGATCATGCATTCTGTTGTGCATTTGGATTAATGTATTTTCCATGGATGATTTATGTTAAAATGAATCTTATGCTTACTCTGATCTTAAGTGTATTTCATTGCTTAAATGCACACGATTAACTATGAATGAGAATGTGTTATTCCATGTAGTAACACCTACACGGTAGCCAAGGTGCGCTACAGTTATTCTGTGTTATCTACCAAGTAGTCTTATAGTAACCCTGGGTAGTTTGAACAAAAAGGGGTATTACAAAAATGATTCATAATGATTCAGGAGATGTACATCCACATTTATACCGACAATTTATTGGATCACTGATGTATTTGGTTAACACTAGACCAGACATTTTCTATGTAGTAAATGTGCTTAGCCAGTTTATGAGCCAACTGGGACGGACACAATGGATAGATGAAAAACATGTATTGAGATACTTACGAGGCACAATTGGTTATGGCCTAAGATATGCCTCCATTTTGGACTTGAGCCAATAAGGATATGCCTATGCAGATTGGGTAGAAATCACGGTAAAAATAAAAATCACCTCTGGTTGTTGCTTTACTTTAGGTTATGCCATGATTTCCTGGTATAGTAGAAAAAAAATCTCTGTGACATTAAGCACCGCAAAGGTAGAGTACATTGCATTGAGTGTAGCAGTTCCTGAATTAGTTTGGATTCGCAAACTTCTGACTGAATTTTTCGATCATGAGATGGATCCTACTACTATTCATTATGATAAACATATCTATGTAAATCTCTCTGAGAACCCTATGTTTCATGACAGATCGAAACACATTGAAATAAAGTATCACTATATTAGAGACATGGTGCATAGGAAGACAATACATGTGCAGTATCTTCCTACTCATGAACAGATCATAGATATATTCACCAAACCACTTGCCAAGACAAACTTCGATTATTTTCGTGAGAGACTTGGCCTGGTGAAAAATTCTTCCCTAGCTGAGAGGGAGTGTTGATGATTGCCACTATGTGAGACATTATCTAGGACACAAAAATAAGAGACAGCCCATGAGAGGCCAGGTGTGTGGTTCCTATCTGAGACAGAGCTGAAATGTAGAGATGGCCTCCTCCTTACAAAGAGTTGAGAATAACTCCATATGATTCTCATGTGTAACGTAATGAGAAAGGAGATCTTCAGAGTTGGACGTGCCTATGGCTGAGCACAAGGTGAACGTGTGAAATCCCAAAGTGTTGGGTGCATCGTCATGAGACGAAAAATGAAGATGATGTATTAGCCTCCTCTGAGCAAAGAGTTTATGAGAAAATCCAGATGAATCTCCCGTGTAATGAAGTGAGAAAGAAGATCTATTGAGTGGACGTGCCTATGGACGAGCACAGGTGAACATAATACCAGTGGATAAGCACTAGTGAAGAAGTGGTTCTTCTATGTAATGCAATGAGCCAGATATATGGACATCCCTATGGATGTGCCTCTAGTGGATGAGCACTAATGCGTGTATAACATCCCTTGCTATATTGTTCAAGAGTCAGACATTCTTATAACCCTATTTGTAATGTAAAGGGTATAGGTCGGCCCCACCTTAATGTGATTAATAATAAATGTAAAAGATAATTATTCTGGTTATTGTTAATTATATTGTGAGTTCATGAGGTTGGCCATGTTGTGTCAATAGACACTTTTGTTGACAGGTTGAGTCTAGTATAAGTAAAGGTAAATTCCCCATTGAGGAATCATATCTTTTGTCTGATTTTGGAAATTTCAGCAAGTACACCTTATTGGTAAAAGTGCACAACTCTCTTGGGCGCTAGTCTTATAGGATTTGCAAGCAACCTCTCGTGTGATAGGTTTTATTTGTGGTGAGGGTATTTCTCTGGAAGAATATAACAAAGGATTTGGCTGGGTTTTCGTCTCTTTTTGATAAGGGTTTCCCAGAATACTTCCTATGTTCTTATGCATGGTGTTTCTTCTTGTGATCTTGGTTGCTCCAACATTATTGGTTATGGTTAAGATAAATGATAAAAATGGAATGAACTTCATGCTTAACCTTTCTTATTGAAAAATCAACAATCCCACCATAAAGCTGCATGGCCTATCATTCTTGTCACTACATGTTTGGCATTCTTTTCTTCATCCATCTCTTCATAGTCAAGGTACTTATCCATTGCATTGATCCAATCAAAAAATTCCTCCACATTCAAGTTACCCTCATACATGGGGACTTCCATCTTTGCTATAGATCCAACCTTTGTGACCAATGCCAATAATTTCTCCTATGGTGTTTATCCTCCTTGTGCTTCTTATGTTTCTGCATCAGATCTTCTATATTCACTTTCACTGACATATCCTATATTAGGTTCCCTTCTCTGAGTTGTTTCCATGGATTCCATCCTTTCCTATATGAGATTCAACTCCAATTGCAACTCCTTAGTTGTTACATTTCTCTCTCAGTTTCCTCATCTAGGAGGAATATTTTCTTGCAGACACAATTCACACTATGATACAACTTGATTTTGACCTAACAGGTCCAATACCCATAGAAAATAGAGTTCAGTTTAACTTTGATATAACCTGGGATCTCAAGTCGCTCTCAAATCCTTTAATCGGTGTGTAGGATCCTTTATTAACAGAGTGTCGAGCCCTTTGTTTTGTAGTAGTCCACGATTTAAATTCAAACATGGTTCTTCCTCTATCTTAGCACTAATCCATTTTTAATATATGTGAGTGAATGCCAAGTCCACGGGCTAGCATGATCAAAGTATCAAAATGTCGAAAGATAAAGTATAAGATTTAACTCCTCCGATGAATTAGAGTTGAATGCTCTGATGGTCAAAGTTAGAGATTATGATGGGATTTGAGTGATCCACTGTGTCGAGGGTCAGATCTATCATTGATAATGACTGTTGGTTTCTCCTCTCCAATGAACAGTTGGATCATTGTCATCAGAGTATTAGGAATTGAGATATCAGAGGGACTCGATATGGTGAGGGTATGTTGGTTAGGTATGAAAAAAATTCTTTGTCGGGGCTGAGATGTAGTAGAGGAATCTTATAGACAATGGGTCTGATATGATCATAGTTTGACAGGAAATAACTCCAATATTAATAAATATCATCGATATGGAAAGGCTCTCTGTTACAGGAAAATCCCCCTACAGGCAAGTGGATTTCCACTTGAACCCTAAATCTCTAAGATCATGAAAGAAAGGTACTAACTTTGGTCACTGACATCCTTCTAAACCTAGATAAGTCAATCAAATAGAGAAAAGGAAGAAGATGTACCTTTTTACTATGTTTGTCCTTGCCCAATCCAAGTTGAGCCTTGATCCCCAAGCTCTTCAACAAGTCCTGCAATCCAATAACAACAAAGACAAAACAAATTCGTATTCTACCGTGATTAATTCAAAGCTATATCTATCAATCAAAGACAAGTTCATGTAGGCATACACAACCTTGAAATAAACAATCCAAGCACATGTATTAATGGGAACTCAATAACAATACTTATAGACCTTTGATGAAGATGCAACAACCTCTTACAACTCTCCTTGTCCATCCCCTTGCTCAAATAATCCACAATCAAAATGACTATGCTTCGATTATCTCCCTTATGATATCATAAGTTTGATACCTTCAACGTCCTCACAATACCACTTCTCATGATATCATAAGTTTGGTATCTCTAAAACTCCATCCTGTCTCTTTCACCATGAGAAGGCCTCCTTATATAAGCTTGGAGAAGCCCAACCACCTTAGTTATTATTGGGATAGGTTGAGTATCCTTCTCCATCAGTTGTGGATCTTCCCTAAGATCCATCCTTGACCTCAGATTCGGATCTAACCAACTCCAGAGATGAGGGGGTTTTTTCCCTGATTTTCCTTAACAGCCCAAGATTTCCTCAAACAACCCAACACTCCCGCAGAATGGAGCACAGAGTGTTGCAACGCTCCCCCAAAGGAGGGAAACGAGCATTGACACTCCCTGACAGTGGGTACATGAGAACTACCCAAAATTTCCTCAAAAAAACCCAGTGCTCCCCCAGAAGGGTGCATAGAGTGCTAGAATGCTCCCCCAAAGAAGGTGAAGGACCATTGGCACTCCCTGGCAGTGGGTAGGGAAGTGTTGGCCTTCAAAAATGACTTTTGAGTGGTATTTTTCATGGAAACAGATTTGTACTCTTCATCAAATGATTTCTTCTTCTCTAACCAATCTCTGATGGTGTCTTCAAGTGTTCCTTGTGATGTCATTCGATACACGACATGGGAAAGATGACTGTATAATGTCTGTGACACTTGCGACACTTGTAATGATGACAATAGGTCATCATTGAAATGAGTAATTTTGATGTGTAATAGATTTCCCCCCAAAATGCAAAGTTAGAAGACAAAAACTGATGACTAAATTATTTTGTAGACTTTTTCAAGAAAGGGTTTGGATGCAGAGAACCTAGTAGAAGCTGCACACAACCATCAAACAAATATTATGACATGTTTCAAACCCAAGGAAGGAATACCTATGCTTGGGTGATAAAGACTTGCAAGGTATGGTTGCCATAAGATACACTGCGGATCCATAATTATATTAACAAAGAGTATAGACACCAAAGATACAATGTGGATCTATAATTCCATGACATGAACTGATCGTAGCAACGGAAAATACATTGTGGATCTACGAAATGACAAGACATAGCCACAAACCAATACAAAGTGGATTTATGTAACAATATACGAGTCAATATTCAAGAGAAACTTCGTCGCAACCTGGGTAAAGTACATATAAGAGTGATTACTCAACCCAGGGTCTTCTTACCAATCCTGATGTAGTACGAATATTACCATGTGAATATATGTCCCGATGTCGAACATGGCAGAAACCATTTGATTACCGGTCAATGAGGTAAATCATTAACAAGTGTGAGGGAAATAACCATTGATGTGAATGATTCCCAAGGTACCCTAGTACATTCCAGCAAATGTGAATAGATGAGTTGAAGTTGAACATCAGTGGAATCATACAGTCATATGTTAATGATGTAAATTGACTATCAGAAGCAAGGAGGCCTACCATTGAGGCATGCAGGGCCCAAGGTACTAACTGGTTTCTAAGTCTAGTTCTCGGATAATGT
>ML783412.1:461770-476748 GCA_009831015.1 Picea engelmannii | reverse complement strand
CACCTCTATCTAATATATCATTGTACTAGCTCCTTCCATGGGTTGGAAGCTACATCAGATGGATGTAAAGATAGCCCTTCTCAATGGTGAAATTGAGGAAGAAGTTTATATTGAGCAGTCGGAGGGATTTGTTGTACACAACAAAAGATCTCATCTATAGATGTTGAAGAAAGTCCTATATGGTCTAAAGAAGCCACCATGTGCTTGGTATGATAAAATGGATGGATTTCTAATGAGTTCGGCCTTCAATAAAAGTGTTGTTTATCCAAACTTGTATTATCACTTTCATGGAAATGAGTGTTTGATTTTGGTCCTATATGTGGATGACCTTTTCCTTACCGGTTTAGAGAGACTCATTGTTGAATGCGAACAAGCATTGACTGCTAAATTTGAAATGAAGGATTTGGGATTGATGCACTACGTTTTGGGACTAGAATTATGGCAGAGAATAAATGAGATTTTCCTATGTCAAGGAAAATATAATATGGAGATACTGAAAAATTTTGGCATGACAGAATGAAAATCCATGCCCACTACAATGGTAATGGATTTGAAGAAAATTGTAGAGTCCCCAAGGCCGAGCCCCATTGTAAACCATGTTTTTGAAAGGAATTGTAATTATGTTTTATAGGCTGGTGAGCCAAGTTCTTATAAGCTAGAGACTTATGTGATGTTAGGCCAGGGAGCCTAAGTGTTGAAAGCCAGGAGCTTGCTGTTGTACTTGTATGTAAGAAGAACATTTAATAAAATATAAACACCTCCAGGTGCAGACCGACCACGATGAATGAGTGAAGGGGGACTGAGCGTCCACAGAGTGGGCAAGGAATTAGGGGCTGAAGGTGGGAAAAGGGGCTAAGTGTTGAGCCTAGGGGGCTTAAACCTTGCGAATAATATTTTAATATTATTCCAAAAAAATATGTGCATTATATGCTTTAACCTAAGTCCTTTTTGGAAGGACATGTGTTTTTCCAAATGGTGGGAGGCACACACACTGAAGGAAAGCATGCAGTTGCATGGGTGACAAGTGTAAACCCTAGTGCATGCAATAAAAAGGCTAAGATGAGCTGTGTTGGGGGTTCCTACCCCATTCGACACACGGAATGCCAGAATGGAACGGGTCTAACTCCTGAAGAGAAACCCTCGTACATCCTCTGAACCGAAAGACGTTTATCTGTGTTGGTTCCGAGATAGCCGGTACATCCCCTGTCTGAATAGTCTTAACCTGTGTTGACCTTGCATGGATTGTCTGTCAAGCATCCCCGACAATGAGAGGGTGAGTCTATCCTGGGGGGCTACCTGCCATTCTGCCAGAGAGGGAGAGTCTTTGTAATTCCTTGTGGAAATTGCTTCTGAGGCAATTTTGAAAATAAACACCGTAAGAGCTAGCTGCCATTGCTGAGCTTGTTCTGAGAGGTCTGAGTCTGTATTCCCAGTTGACTGTGGTGGTCATGTAGAGATGGATTGTGCGTGAATTGTTTTCCAGTGCAGGTGATAATTGAGCCTATGAGTGATCTCTCTCTAGGTGAGGGAGGTGGATGTTGTAGGAAGAGGTTTCTTCCAGAGAGTGTCCAGCACCAGCTTCAGGCTCTGAGACTTCCTGATCCAGCCTGTTGCTGAGACCCAGAGAGGGAGGTTAGCACCGATGGACTGTGCTTGTGAAGGTGTATACTCCTGGGTGGAACATGCATGTGGGGAAAGAGAGTCTGGTAGTAGTGGATGTAAGATGGCATCCTGGGAAAAATCCTTCCAGATTCTAAGTTTTGTTTTCCCAATAACCTCAGCCTAGCTAGGATTCCTTGCCTTGGGGTGGAGGTTAGTCCTAGCTCGGGGGTGATCCACTGCTGAGCTGATGAGAAGTGTGGTATAAGGCTGGGAGGTTCGTGGCAGGCCTGCACTCTGTTGGTGGATTCCACCATTGTTAAGAGATAAGTGTCTAACTATGTTTTATCACATTTTATCAATATGTTTTGTATCTCTGTGTATTATAACGATCATGCATTTTGCTGTGCATTTGGATTAATGTATTTTCCATGGATTATTTATGTTAAAATGACTCTTATGCTTACTATGAGCTTAAATGTATTTCATTGCTTAAATTCGTGTGATTAACTATGAATGAGAATGTGTTATTCCACGTAGTAACACCTACACGGTAGCCAAGGTGCGCTACAGTTATTCTGGGTTATCTACCAAGTAGTCTTATAGTAACCCTGGGTAGTTTGAACGAAAAGGGGTGTTACAAATTGGTATCAGAGCGAAGGTTTCGACACTGAGCCTAGATGGGCCAGTGGAGCAGTCTTGGACCAAGAATGCGAAGGGAAATTGGGTCTGAAGGACCAATTTCAGACCTTGGTTTGTTTCAGAGTGTCAAGTAGTTGCTTGACCGTGCTTACGAGCTCAGGAAGTATAGCGGTGAGTGAAACCGTAGCTGGTGTGGTTTATGGCCATGGGGAGATAGGTCTCTACACCAATGGTGTTAGAACCTTAGGATCTGTTCGGGAGGGAAGGCGAGCCCTCGTGACCGTCGGATATGGAAAAATGTGCGTAGGAATTAAAATTCCTTTTCAAATACAGAGGAATGTGGAAATCGCGATATGCGGAATTTTGAATTGGTTAGGAACTGTTTGAGCTGTCAGATCTCGACCGAAAAAAAAAACCCGTCAGCTGTAGGATCTGTCGGGAGATGTTCGAAGGTTAAATATCAGAGACTAGGGGTAAAAGCTCCGAAATAGATCTAGACCATCCGAAAAACAGACGACACGTGTCATGAGATTTTCCATTTTGGGAAATCGAGAATCGCGATATCGAGAGTCACGAAGGAGGTCGGGAATTTTCATGATAAAAGTCCTGGGAACGATCTGAGTCGTTCCTCAGTTGGGACACGTGGGCAAGATCGGGAGCCCATCGGCATATCGGGGTTTGGAATTTCTTGAACCCTGAAGACAAGGCACACGGAGCATTTGAAATCGTGAAATAGCAAGAAGCAGCGAGGACCGTCCATTCTTGAGGAGGACGTGTGGCAGCAATCGGTGCCATTGGGAAACGACTGACAGGAAGTTGTTGATCGATGTTTGGATCATTGAGATATCGGGGATCCTGGTGACAAAGTGTTTATGTATTTTGGAATTGAGAACCACGAAAACCCAATAAGTGGGGGCCAGCTGTCAGCCAGTCGGGATTCGAAGAATCAGGAATCGTGGGGACAAGAAGTCCATGCATTGTGAATCTCCGAACCCTGAAACCCTGATGAGAGGTTTGACTATGGTCATGGGGTAGAGGTCACATGGACTAGGAGCTAAGCCAGGAGGGCTAATGTGTGAAGGGCACGTCGAGATTTGGAGAATCGCGAATCCTGAGGACATGTGCATTTGGACATGGGATGTCCGAAACTCCGATAGGAGGTATGACTGTGGTCATATAAGGGGAGGTCGTGTGAACCCCGAGTCTAGCCCAGAGAGTTAAATGGGAGTTCTCCAGTACCGAAACCCCAAAACTTGAAGTCCCGAGGTACAAAAAAACTGAAGTTCTGAAATCCCGAAGTGTCGAAAAAGAAAGCTTCAAAAACACGAAAATTGCAGAGCCGAATGAGAAGCTAAGAAAACTCATTTGGAATTGAAATGTCTTTTTTTCTTGTTTGTATTAGTTATACATGTTGAAGGTTGTTCTTGAAGTTTTGAAGGCCTGACAAACTTCGAAATTAATTGCACAGTGTGTGTGCAGGGTTCAATGTAGGTCAGTACTCCAGTTAACCAACGTCGAGTATGGACTGGGGAAGAGTCTAGATCACCCCTGAAATAAAAGATGAACAGGAAGGAAAGGATGTTAACCTGGGAGTCGAAGGATCGAACTCCAACGGGCATGGAAAAGAAAAGGATAAGGAAGGACACATAATGAAAATCCTTGAAGGATTGCAAAGAGAGGCCAAGGCTCACTGAGATGATAGTCGAAAGCTCATGAAAGTCAGGGACCGACAGGGTGCATTAAACTTAAAATTTTTGAAGAGTCTGGAAAGAATAGAGAAGAAACTCGAGAAAGGGAGAGACTCAAGTATGACGGAGAGTTGCAGAACCCATGGGAGAAGAAGTCAGTCGAGGAGTGGTAGCCGACATCTTAGTCGCTCCCAAAGGCATTCTGACAATAAGACACACAGTAGTTCAAGCCCATCCCCTACCAGAAAACATCGGAAATCTGGAAGGGAGGAATTGAAAGGAGAGATGAACAAGGTTAAGCCTCCAACATTCGATGGAGAACATAAGAAGGAGGAAGATGCTGAGACATGGTTGCTTGGTATGAAGAAATACTTCCGATTGCAGAATTATTCCACCCATGCAGAAGGAAGAATTGCAATGTACCAACTGAAAGGAAAAACATCCATGTGGTGGGATCAGTTTGTGCGGGTGCAACACATCAGAGAGAAAGAGGTCACTTGGAAGGAATTTAAGAGGTATTTCGAGAAGAAATACCTGACTAAAAGATACTATGACATAAAGATGAAGGATTTCTTTGAACTCAAGTTGGGTAGTATGACCATTGATGAGTATGAACAAAGTTTTCTGGAACTACTGAAGTATGTTCCATTCATCAAAGACGAGGCTGTCAAGATTCAGAGGTATCTGAGTGGACTTCCACCTTCCATTGGTGACAAGATTCAATATGATGATCCTAAGACTATGGAAGAGACAATAATAAGGGAAAAATGCTTATACGAACAACAAAGAGAAAAGCCTACCTTTCAGAGGGCTTGGGATGACCAGAAGAGATTTAAGAAAGAACAGAGGCAGAAGGGAGACGAGCCTTCCTTTTTCTGAAATAGTCGTCAGGGACAGCCATCGTTTAGAGAGCCAAGAAGGACTGAAGAGGGAGCACAAAGAAAGAGACTGATGCCCATTCAGTGTTTGGGCTGTCAAGGAAACCATAAATATAGAGATTGTCCCCATAAAAATGGTAAGGCAAGAACTGTACATACTGTTTAGCAAGCTGAAATAGTGGAGTATATGGGCATCAAAATGCCGAGGATCTACGCAGCCCTAGACAACAAGCAAGTAGAATTTCAATCGCACATGATTGAAGTGGAAGGTACGATTAACAACCGACCCCTTGTTATTCTAATTGATTTAAGGGCTAGCCATAGTTATGTAGATCCAAGAGTGGTGGAAAGTTTGCATCTAACGAGGAGAAAACATGAGAAGTCTTGGTTAGTGCAGTTGGCCACAGGGACCAAGAGGAAGGTCACTGAATTGGTTAAGTCTTGTTCAGTGGACATGAAAGGAATGAGCACTAAGGCTGAACTGAACATTTTTCCTTTAGGCTCATATGATTTCTTAATTTGGATGGACTGGTTGGACTAGCACCATGCCCTTCTGGATTGCCACAACAAGAGGTTCACATGTCTAAACGAAGAGGGAAATCGGGTAACATTCCAAGGAATTCCCAGAGCTGTGGCTGTGAGGGAAATCTCAGCCATGCAGCTGAAGAAATGTTATCGGAAAGGCTATCAATTATTTGCAGCTCGGGTGGAAGAAGCATCCCAAGATGTAGGATCGAATCTGGAAGACCATGAAGTACTCAAGGAGTTCAAGGATGTATTTCAGGAGGTACTTGGACTACCTCCGAGGAGGGACATCGATTTTTCTATAAATTTGATGCCTGGAACAGCTCCAGTTTCGAAAGCTCCTTATAGAATGAGTACGCCAGAGCTGAAAGAGTTGCAATTGCAGCACGAAGAGCTACTAAAGAAAGGTTACATTCACCCCAGTGTGTCGGCGTGGGGAGCCCCGGTCCTATTTGTGAAGAAGAAAGATGGGACGTTGAGGTTGTGGATTAATTTTCGACAATTGAATAAGGTCATTGTCAAGAACAAGTATCCTCTGCCAAGGATTGATGATCTCTTTGATCAGTTGAAGGATGCAAAAATATTTTCAAAAATAGATCTCAGATCTAGATATCACCAAGTGAGAATAAAGGGTGAGGAGATTGTCAAGACCACCTTTAGAACAAGGTACAGTCATTATGAATTCACAGTGGTGCCATTTGGACTGACAAATGCACCTGTTGTTTTCATGTGCTTAATGAATGGAGTGTTCAGAAATTATTTGGACAAGTTTGTCATAGTCTTCCTGGATGACATCTTGGTGTATTCCAAGACAGAGGAAGAACATGAACAACACCTGAGAATGGTGCTGCAGGTGTTGAGAGAACACCAACTATGCGCAAACCTGAGCAAGTGATCATGTTACCAAAGGTAGACCCATTACTTGGGACATATTATATCTGAAGAAGGGATCGATGTGGATCCTAAAAAGGTACAATCCATTCGAGAATGGCCAGCGTTGAGGAGTGTGGCAGAAGTTAGATCTTTTATGGGTCTAGCAGGCTACTATAGGAGGTTTATAGCCAGATTCTCAAGGATAGCCCATTCTATCACTTCCTTGCAAACGAAGGGGAAGAAATTCCAGTGGACTGAAGAATGTGAGAGCAACTTCCAGCGATTGAAGCAGTTGCTAACCAGTGCTCCAATCCTGAAGAGTGCAGATCCAGACAAGGATTATGTAGTGTGCACAGATGCATGTAAGGAGGGGCTGGGAGGAGTTCTCAGCCAAGAGGGATTTGTAATTTGTTATGAGTCCCAAAAGTTGAAGGAACATGAGAAGAATTATGCCACTCATGATTTAGAGCTGACAACAATTGTCCACGCCTTGAGGAAATGGAGACATTACCTCATGGGCAAGAGATTCGAGTTGAGAACAGACCACAACGGTTTGAAGTATTTATTTGATCAGTTGACTTTAAATGCGAGGAAATTCAGATGGCTGGATTTTCTGTGTGAATATGACTTTGATATCAAGCATATCGAAGGGACATAAAATAAGGTGGCTGATGCACTCAGCAGAAAAGTGCACGAATTTCATGCTACAACCATTAGCATGTACAAAACTGAGATGAAAGACAAAATTTTGGAAGCTGCAAATGCTGATTTGCAGTACAAAAATCTTGTAGCAAAGCTACAGCAGTGTGAGATACCACAGACCAAGGAAATTTACACCTTAGGAACTAATGGTTTACTTCTGTATAAAAACAGAGTGTATGTACCTAATGTCCGAGGATTGAAGCTGGCAATCCTAAAGGAGATGGATAACGTGGCATATGCTGGACATCCAGGATATCAGAAGACTGTGGCAGCAGTCAAAAACCATTATTTTTGGCCGGGTTTGAAGAAATAAATCGCGGAATACATCGCCAGATGTATGGAGTGCCAGAAGGTTAAGGCAGAGCATAGGCACCCAGTTGGGTTGTTGCATCCTTTACCTATTCCTGAATGGAAATGGGATGTGGTAAGAATGGATTTTATCACAAGATTGGCCAGAACAAGCAAGCAACATGATTAGATCATGGTGGTGGTGGAAAAGCTTACTAAAGCTACCCATTTTATTCCACTGAAAACCAGCCACAGAGCAGTAGATGTTGCTGATATTTTCCTAGAAGAAGTTGCATGCTTGCATGGAATTCCTAAGAGAATTGTGTTTGATAGAGACCTGAAATTCACTTCAAATTTCTGGAAAGGACTGTTCAAAGGATTCAGATCGAATCTGAACTTTAGCACAGCATAACATCCCAAGTCTGATGGACAGGCAGAGAGAGTAAACAGAGTAATAGAAGACATGCTGAGAATGTATGTGATGGATAAACCATCAAGGTGGGAAGACTACCTGCATTTGGTATAATTTTCCTACAATAATGGGTATCATGCATCATTGAAGATGAGCCCATTTGAAGCGCTTTATGGAAGAAAGTGCAACACTGCAGTGAGCTGGGATAATCCAGCTGACAGAGTAGTAGTTGGGCCTGAACTGCTCAAAGAGATGGAAGACCAGATGATAAGAATTAAACATAATTTAAAATATGCCCAGGATAGGCAGAAAAGTTACGCTGATAGTAACAGAACCCATAGAGAATTCAAAGTGGGTGATCATGTTTTCCTGAAAGTGAAAACTAACAGGAGTTCCTTGAGGCTAGGAAGTTGTGCCAAGTTGGTAGCAAGATTTTGTGGGCCATTTGAGATCCTGGAAAGGATTGGGTCGGTTTCATACATGCTTGCATTACCTGCATCTATGACTGTACATAATGTGTTTCATGTTTCACTACTTAAGAAATATGTACCTGAAGCTAATCAAGTTATCGATTGGAATGTGATTAAGGTGGAACCAGAGGGTGTCCTGCAAGTGCATCCTGTGCACATATTGGACAGGAAAAGCAAACAACTATGAAATTGAGCTATAGAACTTGTAAAGGTCTAGTGGACCTAGTACGGTCCTGAGGATGCGACATGGGAGCATGAAGAGGTTATGCGGGCAGAGTACCCGCATATTTTTGAAAATTTTGAAAGGCTTGCAGATGTTGTGTAAAGTTGCACTGAGGACAGTGAAAAAATAAGGGGAGGGGGATTGTAGAGTTCCCAAGGCCGAGCCCCATTGTAAACCATGTTTTTGAAAGGAATTGTAATTATGTTTTATAGGCTGGTGAGCCAAGTTCTTATAAGCTAGAGACTTATGTGCTATTAGGACAGGGAGCCTAAGTGTTGAAGGCTAGGAGCTTGTTGTTGTACTTGTATGTAAGAAAAACATTTAATAAAATATAAACACTGCCAGGTGCAGACTGACCACGATGAATGAGTGAAAGGGGACTGAGCATCCACAGAGTGGGCAAGGAATTAGGGGTTGAAAGTGGGAAAAGGGACTAAGTGTTGAGCCTAGGGGGCTTAAGCCTTGGGAATAATATTTTAGTATTATTCCAAAAAGATATGTGCACTATATGTTTTAACCTAAGTCCTTTATGGAAGGACATGTGTTTTTCCAAATGGTGGGAAGCACGCACGCTGAAGGAACGCATGCAGTCGCATGGGTGACAAGTGTCAACCCTAGCGCATGCAATGAAAAGGTCAAGATGAGCCATGTTGGGGGTTCCTCCTCCATTCGACTCACAGACTGCCAGAAGGGAATGTGTCTGACTACTGCAGAGAAACCCTCGTACATCCTCTGAACCAAAAGACGTGTATCTGTGTTGGTTCCGGGATAGCCGGTACATCCCCTGTCTGAACAGTCTGAACCTGTATTGACCTTGCATGGATTGTCTATCACGCATCCCCGACAACGAGAGGGTGAGTCTATCCTGGGGGGTACCTGCCATTCTTCCAGAGAGGGAGAGTCTGTGTAATTCCCTGCGGAAATTGCTTCTCATGCAATTTCAAAAATAAACACCATAAGAGCTAGCTGCCATTCCTGAGCTTGTTCTGAGAGGTCTGAGTCTGTAGCCCTGGTTGACTATGGTGGTCATTCAAAGATGGATTGTGCATGAATTGTTGTCCAGTGCAGGTGATAATTGAGCCTGTGAGTGATCTCTCTCTAGGTGAGGGAGGTGGATGTTGTAGGAAGAGGTTTCTTCCAGAGAGTGTCCAGCACCAGCTTCAGGCTCTGAGACTTCCTGATCCGACCTGTTGTCGAGACCCAGAGAGGGAGGTTAGCACCAATGGAATGTGCCTGTGAAGGTGTATACTCCCGGACGGAACAGGCATGTGGGGAAAGAGAGTCTGGTAGTAGTGGGTGTAAGATGGCATCCTGGGAAGAATCCTTCGAGATTATCTGTGCTACTTTCCCTATAACCTCAACCTAGCTAGGATTCCTTGCCTTGGGGTGGAGCATAGTCCCAACTCGGGGGTGATCCACTGTCGAGATGATGAGCAGTGTGGTCTAGGGCTGGGATGTTCGTGGAAGGCCTGCACTTGGTTGGTGGATTCCACCATTGTTACGAGATAAGTGTCTAACTATGTTTTATCACATTTTATCAATATGTTTTGTATCTCTGTGTATTATAACGATCATGCATTCTGTTGTGCATTTGGATTAATGTATTTTCCATGAATGATTTATGTTAAAATGACTCTTATGCTTACTCTGAGCTTAAATGTATTTCATTTCTTAAATGCACACGATTAACTATGAATGAGAATGTGTTATTCCACGTAGTAACACCTATACGGTAGCCAAGGTGCACTACAGTTATTCTGTGTTATCTACCAAGTAGTCTTATAGTAACCCTGGGTAGTTTGAACAAAAAGGGGTATTACAAAAATGATTCATAATGATTAAGGAGATGTACATCCACATTTATACCGACAATTTATTGGATCACTGATGTATTTGGTTAACACTAGACCAGATATTTTCTATGTAGTAAATGTGCTTAGCCAGTTTATGAGCCAACCGAGACAGACACAATGGATAGATGAAAAACATGTATTGAGATACTTACGAGGAACAATTGGTTATGGCCTAAGATATGCCTCCATTTTGGACTTGAGCCAATAAGGATATGCCTATGCAGATTGGGTAGAAAGCACAGTAAAAAGAAAAATCACCTCTGGTTGTTGCTTTACTTTAGGTTATGCCATGATTTCCTAGTATAGTAGAAAAAAAAGCTCGGTGACATTAAGCACCGCAAAGGTAGAGTACATTGCATTGAGTGTAGCAGTCCGTGAATTAGTTTGGATTTGGAAACTTCTGACTGAATTTTTCGATCATGAGATGGATCCTACTACTATTCATTATGATAACCATATCTATGTAAAGCTCTCTGAGAACCCTGTGTTTCATGACAGATCGAAACACATTGAAATAAAGTATCACTATATTAGAGACATGGTGCATAGGAAGACAATACATGTGCAGTATCTTCCTACTCATGAACAGATCGTAGATATATTCACCAAACCACTTGCCAAGACAAACTTCGATTATTTTCGTGAGAGACTTGGCCTGGTGAAAAATTCTTCCCTAGTTGAGAGGGAGTGTTGATGATTGCAACTATGTGAGACATTATCCAGGACACAAAAATAAGAGACAGCCCCTGAGAGGCCAGGTGTGTGGTTCCTATCTGAGACAGAGCTGAAATGTAGAGATGGCCTGCTCCTTACAAAGAGTTGAGAAGAACTCCATATGATTCTCGTGTGTAACGTAATGAGAAAGGAGATCTTCAGAGTTGGACGTGCCTATGGCTAAGCACAAGGTGAACGTGTGAAATCCCAAAGTGTTGGGTGCATCGTCATGAGACCAAAAATGAAGATGATGTATTAGCCTCCTCTAAGCAAAGAGTTTATGAGAAAATCCAGATGAATCTCCTGTGTAATGAAGTGAGAAAAAAGATCTATTGAGTGGACGTGCCTATGGACGAGCACAGGTGAACATAATACTAGTGGATAAGCACTAGTGAAGAAGTGGTTCTTCTATGTAATGCAATGAGCTATATATATGGACATCCCTATGGATGTGCCTCTAGTGGATGAGCACTAATGGGTGTATAACATCCCTTGCTATATTTTTCAAGAGTCAGACATTCTTATAACCTTATTTGTAATGTAAAGGGTATAGGTCGGCCCCACCTTAATGTGATTAATAATAAATGTAAAAGATAATTAATCTGGTTATTGTTAATTATATTGTGAGTTCGTGAGGTTGGCCATGTTGTGTCAATAGACACTTTTGTTGACAGGTTGAGTCTAGTATAAGTAAAGGTAAATTCCCCATTGAGGAATCAGATCTTTTGTCTGATTTTGGAAATTTTAGCAAGTACACCTTATTGGTAAAAGTGCACAACTCTCTTGGGCGCTAGTCTTATAGGGTTTGCAAGCAACCTCTCGTGTGATAGGTTTTCTTTGTGGTGAGGGTATTTCTCTTGAAGAATATAAAAAAGGATTTGGCTTGGTTTTCGTCGCTTTTTGATAAGGGTTTCCCAGAATACTTCCTATGTTCTTATGCATGGTGTTTCTTCTTGTGATCTTGGTTGCTCCAACATTATTGGTTATGGTTAAGATAAATGATAAAAATGGAATGAACTTCATGCTTAACCTTTCTTATTGAAAAATCAACAATCCCACCATAAAGCTGCATGGCCTATCATTCTTGTCACTACATGTTTGGCATTCTTTTCTTCATCCATCTCTTCATAGTCAAGGTACTTATCCATTGCATTGATCCAATCAAAAAATTCCTCCACATTCAAGTTACCCTCATACATGGGGACTTCCATCTTTGCTATAGATCCAACCTTTGTGACCAATGCCAATAATTTCTCCTATGGTGTTTATCCTCCTTGTGCTTCTTATGTTTCTGCATCAGATCTTCTATATTCACTTTCACTGACATATCCTATATTAGGTTCCCTTCTCTGAGTTGTTTCCATGGATTCCATCCTTTCCTATATGAGATTCAACTCCAATTGCAACTCCTTAGTTGTTACATTTCTCTCTCAGTTTCCTCATCTAGGAGGAATATTTTCTTGCAGACACAATTCACACTATGATACAACTTGATTTTGACCTAACAGGTCCAATACCCATAGAAAATAGAGTTCAGTTTAACTTTGATATAACCTGGGATCTCAAGTCGCTCTCAAATCCTTTAATCGGTGTGTAGGATCCTTTATTAACAGAGTGTCGAGCCCTTTGTTTTGTAGTAGTCCACGATTTAAATTCAAACATGGTTCTTCCTCTATCTTAGCACTAATCCATTTTTAATATATGTGAGTGAATGCCAAGTCCACGGGCTAGCATGATCAAAGTATCAAAATGTCGAAAGATAAAGTATAAGATTTAACTCCTCCGATGAATTAGAGTTGAATGCTCTGATGGTCAAAGTTAGAGATTATGATGGGATTTGAGTGATCCACTGTGTCGAGGGTCAGATCTATCATTGATAATGACTGTTGGTTTCTCCTCTCCAATGAACAGTTGGATCATTGTCATCAGAGTATTAGGAATTGAGATATCAGAGGGACTCGATATGGTGAGGGTATGTTGGTTAGGTATGAAAAAAATTCTTTGTCGGGGCTGAGATGTAGTAGAGGAATCTTATAGACAATGGGTCTGATATGATCATAGTTTGACAGGAAATAACTCCAATATTAATAAATATCATCGATATGGAAAGGCTCTCTGTTACAGGAAAATCCCCCTACAGGCAAGTGGATTTCCACTTGAACCCTAAATCTCTAAGATCATGAAAGAAAGGTACTAACTTTGGTCACTGACATCCTTCTAAACCTAGATAAGTCAATCAAATAGAGAAAAGGAAGAAGATGTACCTTTTTACTATGTTTGTCCTTGCCCAATCCAAGTTGAGCCTTGATCCCCAAGCTCTTCAACAAGTCCTGCAATCCAATAACAACAAAGACAAAACAAATTCGTATTCTACCGTGATTAATTCAAAGCTATATCTATCAATCAAAGACAAGTTCATGTAGGCATACACAACCTTGAAATAAACAATCCAAGCACATGTATTAATGGGAACTCAATAACAATACTTATAGACCTTTGATGAAGATGCAACAACCTCTTACAACTCTCCTTGTCCATCCCCTTGCTCAAATAATCCACAATCAAAATGACTATGCTTCGATTATCTCCCTTATGATATCATAAGTTTGATACCTTCAACGTCCTCACAATACCACTTCTCATGATATCATAAGTTTGGTATCTCTAAAACTCCATCCTGTCTCTTTCACCATGAGAAGGCCTCCTTATATAAGCTTGGAGAAGCCCAACCACCTTAGTTATTATTGGGATAGGTTGAGTATCCTTCTCCATCAGTTGTGGATCTTCCCTAAGATCCATCCTTGACCTCAGATTCGGATCTAACCAACTCCAGAGATGAGGGGGTTTTTTCCCTGATTTTCCTTAACAGCCCAAGATTTCCTCAAACAACCCAACACTCCCGCAGAATGGAGCACAGAGTGTTGCAACGCTCCCCCAAAGGAGGGAAACGAGCATTGACACTCCCTGACAGTGGGTACATGAGAACTACCCAAAATTTCCTCAAAAAAACCCAGTGCTCCCCCAGAAGGGTGCATAGAGTGCTAGAATGCTCCCCCAAAGAAGGTGAAGGACCATTGGCACTCCCTGGCAGTGGGTAGGGAAGTGTTGGCCTTCAAAAATGACTTTTGAGTGGTATTTTTCATGGAAACAGATTTGTACTCTTCATCAAATGATTTCTTCTTCTCTAACCAATCTCTGATGGTGTCTTCAAGTGTTCCTTGTGATGTCATTCGATACACGACATGGGAAAGATGACTGTATAATGTCTGTGACACTTGCGACACTTGTAATGATGACAATAGGTCATCATTGAAATGAGTAATTTTGATGTGTAATAGATTTCCCCCCAAAATGCAAAGTTAGAAGACAAAAACTGATGACTAAATTATTTTGTAGACTTTTTCAAGAAAGGGTTTGGATGCAGAGAACCTAGTAGAAGCTGCACACAACCATCAAACAAATATTATGACATGTTTCAAACCCAAGGAAGGAATACCTATGCTTGGGTGATAAAGACTTGCAAGGTATGGTTGCCATAAGATACACTGCGGATCCATAATTATATTAACAAAGAGTATAGACACCAAAGATACAATGTGGATCTATAATTCCATGACATGAACTGATCGTAGCAACGGAAAATACATTGTGGATCTACGAAATGACAAGACATAGCCACAAACCAATACAAAGTGGATTTATGTAACAATATACGAGTCAATATTCAAGAGAAACTTCGTCGCAACCTGGGTAAAGTACATATAAGAGTGATTACTCAACCCAGGGTCTTCTTACCAATCCTGATGTAGTACGAATATTACCATGTGAATATATGTCCCGATGTCGAACATGGCAGAAACCATTTGATTACCGGTCAATGAGGTAAATCATTAACAAGTGTGAGGGAAATAACCATTGATGTGAATGATTCCCAAGGTACCCTAGTACATTCCAGCAAATGTGAATAGATGAGTTGAAGTTGAACATCAGTGGAATCATACAGTCATATGTTAATGATGTAAATTGACTATCAGAAGCAAGGAGGCCTACCATTGAGGCATGCAGGGCCCAAGGTACTAACTGGTTTCTAAGTCTAGTTCTCGGATAATGT
>ML783412.1:413126-461720 GCA_009831015.1 Picea engelmannii | reverse complement strand
CTTTTTGATAAGGGTTTCCCAGAATACTTCCTATGTTCTTATGCATGGTGTTTCTTCTTGTGATCTTGGTTGCTCCAACATTATTGGTTATGGTTAAGATAAATGATAAAAATGGAATGAACTTCATGCTTAACCTTTCTTATTGAAAAATCAACAATCCCACCATAAAGCTGCATGGCCTATCATTCTTGTCACTACATGTTTGGCATTCTTTTCTTCATCCATCTCTTCATAGTCAAGGTACTTATCCATTGCATTGATCCAATCAAAAAATTCCTCCACATTCAAGTTACCCTCATACATGGGGACTTCCATCTTTGCTATAGATCCAACCTTTGTGACCAATGCCAATAATTTCTCCTATGGTGTTTATCCTCCTTGTGCTTCTTATGTTTCTGCATCAGATCTTCTATATTCACTTTCACTGACATATCCTATATTAGGTTCCCTTCTCTGAGTTGTTTCCATGGATTCCATCCTTTCCTATATGAGATTCAACTCCAATTGCAACTCCTTAGTTGTTACATTTCTCTCTCAGTTTCCTCATCTAGGAGGAATATTTTCTTGCAGACACAATTCACACTATGATACAACTTGATTTTGACCTAACAGGTCCAATACCCATAGAAAATAGAGTTCAGTTTAACTTTGATATAACCTGGGATCTCAAGTCGCTCTCAAATCCTTTAATCGGTGTGTAGGATCCTTTATTAACAGAGTGTCGAGCCCTTTGTTTTGTAGTAGTCCACGATTTAAATTCAAACATGGTTCTTCCTCTATCTTAGCACTAATCCATTTTTAATATATGTGAGTGAATGCCAAGTCCACGGGCTAGCATGATCAAAGTATCAAAATGTCGAAAGATAAAGTATAAGATTTAACTCCTCCGATGAATTAGAGTTGAATGCTCTGATGGTCAAAGTTAGAGATTATGATGGGATTTGAGTGATCCACTGTGTCGAGGGTCAGATCTATCATTGATAATGACTGTTGGTTTCTCCTCTCCAATGAACAGTTGGATCATTGTCATCAGAGTATTAGGAATTGAGATATCAGAGGGACTCGATATGGTGAGGGTATGTTGGTTAGGTATGAAAAAAATTCTTTGTCGGGGCTGAGATGTAGTAGAGGAATCTTATAGACAATGGGTCTGATATGATCATAGTTTGACAGGAAATAACTCCAATATTAATAAATATCATCGATATGGAAAGGCTCTCTGTTACAGGAAAATCCCCCTACAGGCAAGTGGATTTCCACTTGAACCCTAAATCTCTAAGATCATGAAAGAAAGGTACTAACTTTGGTCACTGACATCCTTCTAAACCTAGATAAGTCAATCAAATAGAGAAAAGGAAGAAGATGTACCTTTTTACTATGTTTGTCCTTGCCCAATCCAAGTTGAGCCTTGATCCCCAAGCTCTTCAACAAGTCCTGCAATCCAATAACAACAAAGACAAAACAAATTCGTATTCTACCGTGATTAATTCAAAGCTATATCTATCAATCAAAGACAAGTTCATGTAGGCATACACAACCTTGAAATAAACAATCCAAGCACATGTATTAATGGGAACTCAATAACAATACTTATAGACCTTTGATGAAGATGCAACAACCTCTTACAACTCTCCTTGTCCATCCCCTTGCTCAAATAATCCACAATCAAAATGACTATGCTTCGATTATCTCCCTTATGATATCATAAGTTTGATACCTTCAACGTCCTCACAATACCACTTCTCATGATATCATAAGTTTGGTATCTCTAAAACTCCATCCTGTCTCTTTCACCATGAGAAGGCCTCCTTATATAAGCTTGGAGAAGCCCAACCACCTTAGTTATTATTGGGATAGGTTGAGTATCCTTCTCCATCAGTTGTGGATCTTCCCTAAGATCCATCCTTGACCTCAGATTCGGATCTAACCAACTCCAGAGATGAGGGGGTTTTTTCCCTGATTTTCCTTAACAGCCCAAGATTTCCTCAAACAACCCAACACTCCCGCAGAATGGAGCACAGAGTGTTGCAACGCTCCCCCAAAGGAGGGAAACGAGCATTGACACTCCCTGACAGTGGGTACATGAGAACTACCCAAAATTTCCTCAAAAAAACCCAGTGCTCCCCCAGAAGGGTGCATAGAGTGCTAGAATGCTCCCCCAAAGAAGGTGAAGGACCATTGGCACTCCCTGGCAGTGGGTAGGGAAGTGTTGGCCTTCAAAAATGACTTTTGAGTGGTATTTTTCATGGAAACAGATTTGTACTCTTCATCAAATGATTTCTTCTTCTCTAACCAATCTCTGATGGTGTCTTCAAGTGTTCCTTGTGATGTCATTCGATACACGACATGGGAAAGATGACTGTATAATGTCTGTGACACTTGCGACACTTGTAATGATGACAATAGGTCATCATTGAAATGAGTAATTTTGATGTGTAATAGATTTCCCCCCAAAATGCAAAGTTAGAAGACAAAAACTGATGACTAAATTATTTTGTAGACTTTTTCAAGAAAGGGTTTGGATGCAGAGAACCTAGTAGAAGCTGCACACAACCATCAAACAAATATTATGACATGTTTCAAACCCAAGGAAGGAATACCTATGCTTGGGTGATAAAGACTTGCAAGGTATGGTTGCCATAAGATACACTGCGGATCCATAATTATATTAACAAAGAGTATAGACACCAAAGATACAATGTGGATCTATAATTCCATGACATGAACTGATCGTAGCAACGGAAAATACATTGTGGATCTACGAAATGACAAGACATAGCCACAAACCAATACAAAGTGGATTTATGTAACAATATACGAGTCAATATTCAAGAGAAACTTCGTCGCAACCTGGGTAAAGTACATATAAGAGTGATTACTCAACCCAGGGTCTTCTTACCAATCCTGATGTAGTACGAATATTACCATGTGAATATATGTCCCGATGTCGAACATGGCAGAAACCATTTGATTACCGGTCAATGAGGTAAATCATTAACAAGTGTGAGGGAAATAACCATTGATGTGAATGATTCCCAAGGTACCCTAGTACATTCCAGCAAATGTGAATAGATGAGTTGAAGTTGAACATCAGTGGAATCATACAGTCATATGTTAATGATGTAAATTGACTATCAGAAGCAAGGAGGCCTACCATTGAGGCATGCAGGGCCCAAGGTACTAACTGGTTTCTAAGTCTAGTTCTCGGATAATGTGTTGAACTCGACAGGAATAGACTCGTCGCAGGACGGCCTTGATGTATCCCCCATAAACGAAACGAAAATAACATAGATATGTAAATTGGTAGATCAAATAAACATGGACTGACACAGGTATTGAAACAAGATATTTTTTATGGTTGACTCTCAAGAAAGATACTTCCTTTCAACATTGAGGCACAATAGTAGAAACATGACATGGACCAAAACATGATGATGCAGTTGATGCTATGATTTTCGTTGGGTGACCCTAACAAGTAAAGAAAATCAGAGTATTGGTTCAGTGCAAAGGTTTAGCGTATTAAAATGTACGCAAAGACAAAGTTTCATGTTCAAGGGTGACTGTAAGAGTGACTGGTGATGTTTTCAAAAACTGCTTGGCCTGCTTCCTTCAATTTTTTCGCCCATCCAGATAGACGTGTAGCTATTTTTTATTTAACGAGCTTGAGGAGGATAACACATGCTTTATATAACTCACCTTCGGTAAGTCCCACTTCCTTTGTTTGATGAACTAGAAGAAGTAAGGGTTCGGTCCCATATGGGCCCTTCAATGTATAATTTTTTTCACGAGTCCAAAGAAAGTAAACTCGGTGATTTTTCATGTTTAGACAGTCTCAAAAGAACTTAAGGACAACTCCAGGTTGTTCTGTTTCGTAATGTTAGTTTCGTGAGGCCGAAAAAGAGATAAATTATCACTCGAAAGATGCCCTTTCAAACCTTTTAACGAGTGGTAAATGAAGCAAGATCACTCAACAATCTTTTCATGTTTAGAGAGTTTGAAAAGATCTTAAAGGCAACTCGAGGGGTTCCTTTTTCGTATAACCTTTACGAGTCCAAAAAAGTGATAACAGTTTACTTGGTCACATTCTCATGTATTTACGAGCACGAGAAAGAACAAAGACTAAGCTCAATATTGGTTTCATTTTTACACAAGCTTTTAAATTCCAAAGGTTGGGATACCCATGGATGGTTGGTACTCTGCCCCTAGCTTGAAAAGCTAGAGGCTTAACTCCAGAATGATAATCAAAGGTTGTAGACATGCCCCCCCCCCAAGCTTCAATTCATTCACCGACTTTGAGTTTGTCTTCAATTTCTGTACTAGATGGAGAAACACGATACAAGTTGATGAAATGAAGGTTCAAAAATGAAACCTAACGAAAGACTCGACTTGGTATCAGAGTTTATTATTTCATTTTTTAAGGAGATTCACATAGGAAAAGAACTATGCTCAAGGATCTGGGTTCAATCCCCATATTTTTGTTTCATTTTTTAACGATCTTGTTACAGAGAGGAAAACTATGCTCGTAGCCTATATTTCATTTTTTAACGAGCTTACCACAGATAATAGAAACTATTCTCATAGATTCTATCTCATTTTTCAATGAGCTTGCCACAAAAAATAAAAACTATGCTCGTGACTTCTTCTTGATCATGTTTTCTAAGAGGATAATTCTCTGGAAGGAAACCATGTCAAGGGACAAAACTTGGTCATGGCTTCCAAGAGATCTTCACTGGATGGAAGAACGATGCTCTAGAAGGAACACATGTCTAGGGCTGCGACAGGGGTAAGAAGATCAAGCTCCAATAGCCCTACCAAAGAGATCACCATGTCTACTACCGGGTCTAAATCATCGAAAGTTGAAGTCATGGGAGACAACGCCACATAATTGATCTGTGGCAGGGGTGATACTAACTACATAAAAGACCCGTTTAGGGAGGTCATTGGGTTTATTGTCAAGTCCGGGCCAATGAACGAAAGTTGATCAATAGTCACCTTTCTTTCATCGTGAGGGAAATATATCACACAAAAGAGAGTGGACACAATAGATTTCATGACCATATTGACGACATGATCAACCGGACTGGCCGGTGAAGGACCGGAGCAACCACTTTGGCACTCGTCAAAGAATGAGTGGGATTGACCATGTTGGCACTCTTCAGATGAAGGGTGGGACTGACCAATGATGGGACTGGATCAGTCACTTGGGTTTCACTTTTCAGATGAAAAGTGGGGTTGACCGATGATGAAACTGTATCAGCTACTTTGGTTAGTGTTGCAACCGAGGTTGAAACTAGATTGACAACTTGATCAACCAGACTGATCGGGGATGGAACCAGATTGACCATTCCATCAAGTAATGATCGGTTGGGGGAAATCTTATGATAACCAGTTGGGAGTTGAAGATTTTCCAAAAGATAAGAAGCCTCGTCCATACGAGGACAAAGGTGAGAGTAATTATCACGTTCGCATAACATACAAGGAAATTTGACAGTTGTCTTCTTCTTGCCAACCTTAATGTCACTAATTGACGGGGCATCACCAACATGTCTAGCAGAGACTGATGATGTGGAGGAACACATTTCGAAGACCTTGGGAATACCATGGAAATATCTCAAAAAGTGGTCACCCTTACAAAGAATGCAAGGGAATTTGGGTTTGATATTATTCATTTTATTCTTGTTGACCTCATCAACACTCCCAGTACTATTAATAGTAGCTAGTTTCTTGGATCCAACATCTGATGTAGTTGGAGGCTTGGTCCTTTTTGAGTTCTTCTCTTTTCGTCTCTTCTTCTTATCAACCTGGCTACTTGCTTTAGAGCTTTCACTAGGCAAAGAAGGAGAAAGGGAAGGAGACTTAATGCGTGAAGAAGGATAAAATTCAACATGAGGTTGATGTGTGGATGGTGTAATTACATTTGAATTATTAGGTGCAGTCGAAGCACTGGGAAGATTCGAGATCACCAGAGTGGGGAACAACCAAACTGGTAATCCGATGGTGAGTCCCGGAAGACTCGGTGTGGCAATGTACGAAGGACCATTGTTTCCAAAAGAAGGAAAGGTGAAAGGTTTCCCGAGACAAGGGGTTCCTTCATTGGTACTCTCAGGAGTTGATGCCATTAACACTGACTTGACCTAAGGTCCACTAAGTAAAACAAACAACACACGCTATGAATCTAAGAAGCAAACAATCAAACAAAAATTCCCACAATGAAACCACTAGTCGGTGATGAAATCCAACGTCGTGAGATCAATATAGGAAGAGGCAGGGATAGAGTGGGTGGATCAATTACGTTGGCGAGCTTCTTAATAGACTTATGCCTTGGTGCAAGCTTCCACACAGTAATTGTGGATTTAGCCTCCAAGGAGCCCGAGTGAGTTTGACCAATGTCTGTTCCAGGTATAGTGAGATGTCCCATCACCATCACCTTGTGTAAGGCCCTGAAGATTATGGCTACTAAGGTCACCAACTCACAGTCAACCTCTAGGAAAGTACATTCGACAATCCAGTTTGAACGTACGGGAAGGATAACAAGTCTGAAATCCTTCAAGAGAATTGAGGACAAGTGGACCAGTAGAACTCTAGAGCACCCCAAATTGATTCAGAATTCCCGAAGCACCGAGACCAAATGAAGACAGTTGAACCTTAAGAAGAACCCCCAATATACTATCTGACTACTATGAACAGTTAAACCACAGAGGGATAATCTCTGTAACTCTCTCGAACGCGACCTCGTACGTAACCTCTATGTGAGAGGGGGATCCCAGTAAGCTTATATGAAAATTGGATTTTCTCTCCTTATCGTCAGATGCTAAGTTTGTTTGACAGCTTTGGAAATTTATCCTTTCAACCTATTCCAAATCCCTACACCTTAATCTAATGTAGGTTTGCTAACAGAAAATGTAAAAATGTCTGATAAATTTTAGTTTAGCGTTTTATTTTAAGGTTGTTGTTTACTCAAGAGGAAAATGGTGTGGACTAGATGATTTTTTGACCGAGTCTAAACAATGCAAAGAAACGAGAATGAAAATATTTTACTTCGATGAAAGCTATAATACGAGAAGGAGAAAATTGTTATCATTCCGAAATGCACAATTTCTCGAAATGCCAAAAACCATGCAATTTCACTACTTCAGTTGCAAACTAGTTTCACTACCCAAAAGAAAGAATGCATCTATATTATTTGTTTGATTCTAATGTATAAATATATTAAATACAAATCCTTCAATGCTCCACAACTTTCAATCAGAAGAAAGAGTCCATATGCAGATGCAAAAGACACTTAGCGACAAAGGTTTCAAAAAACGCATGCACGTAAAGCAACGAGAACTGAAAGAAAAAAAGTAGAAATTTTTCTAACAAGAACTCAATCAAGGATTCAACAACTAACAAATGTTCAAGGAGTACAAGAAGATGCATAGAAGAATCCAAGAAAAGAGAGAGAGAAAGAGAAATCACTCAAATTGTCCCGACAAAACAAGTAGCTAGAAAGAGAAATTTCACATTTTGGAAAACGTTTCAAGCTCCAATCAAGAAAATAAGGGGTGATAAGCACCAAATATCAACCTAAATAACTTCACAAACCAATTACAAATTCTGGGTAAATACTTCCACAAAACAAGCCGAGAAAATCTGAGCAGAAAAGGGAAAAACTCCTCCAAAAAGGAGACCAACGCTCCCTATCTCAATGGTACAAAGTGTTGCAGTGCTCCCTAAATAATTTAGGGGGAGTGCTAGTGCTCTGATATGGCCTATAGGGGGGCATTGATCCACTCACAAATTCAAAAAACAATGAAAACAATGAAGAAAAACTCACTTAGAATGCATAAAAAATGGTGAAATTGCTAGTGAAGGTAGGAGAAGGTTAATGGATGATGATCAAACAGTAAAAGTGATCTGAAAGGTGGGAAAATATAAGTAAGAGGAATTTTTTGGTAAAACATACCTAAAACATCAAATGGAACAGTGGATAGATCTTTGAATTTTTTTACAACAACTTTCATTCAATCAAGTAAATGAAAAAAGCAGTAGATCAACTCCAAATATCAAAGAAGAAGAATGAATCAAATTAAGGAATGAAGAAATGTCAACAATCCAAAAAAAACATAATAAATGATTATAAATCAATATGTTGGAGGCCAATACAAGGACACACTCAAATGGTATTAACCCTGAGCAGATGAATCAACAAAAAGTAGACTTAGAGATCAACTCCCAAAAGTTTCTTAGGAGAAAAAAGACAAGCGTTATGGTGTCAAGGGTACCAAAGTGTTGCAACACTATGTGGCAGCATATAAGGGAGTGCCAATGCTCTGGTGGTAAAGGCAGGGGAGCGTTAGGCTCTCAGAACTCAAAAAATTGCCCAGAAATAAAAACAAACTCAGGAAAATCCAGAAATTGAGTATGTATGGGATGAATCCAAGAGCCAACAACACATGTAACCATCAGAGACACAACATGAATAATATCTAAAGATTATCAAAGTCCAAAAACAATACTAAGGAAGGAAACCAAAGTTGAAATCTTCTTCCCCAATGGAGTCGCCAATTTTTGTTACAGGAAAATCCCCCTGCGGACAAGTGGATTTCCTCTTGAACCCTAAATCTATAAGATTAAGATAGAAAGGTGATAAATTTGGTCACTGACATCCTTTTAAACCTATCTAAGTCAATGAAATAGAGAAACATAAGAATCTGTACCTTTTTACAATGTTTGTCCTTGCCCAGTCGAAGTTGAGCCTTGATCCCCAATATCTTCAACAAGTCCTGCAATCCAATAAAAATAAAGACAAAACAACTTCATATTTTACCATGATTGATTCAAAGCTATATCTATCAATCAAAGACAGGTTCATGTAGGCATACACAACCTTGAAAGAAACAAGCCAAGCACATGTATTAATGAGAACTCGATAGCAATACTTATAGACCTTTGATGAAGTTGCAATAGCCTCTTCCAGCTCTGCTTGTCCAGCCCCTTGCTCAAATAATCCACAATCAAAATGAATATTCTTCAATGATTATCTCCCTTATGAGATCATAAGTTTGATTCCTTCAATGTCCTCACAATACCACTTTTCATGAGATCATAAGTTTGGTATCTCTAAAACTCCATCCTATCTCTTTCACCATGAGAAGACATCCTTATATCATATTGGAGAAACCGAAACACCATAGAGATTCTTGGGATAGGTTGAGGATCCTTGTCCATAAGTTGTGGATCTTCCCTAAGATCCAGCCTTGACCTCATATTCGAATCCAACCAACTCCAGAGATGAGGGTGATTTTTCCTTGATTTTCCTCAACAGCCCAAGATTTACTCCAACAACACAACGCTTCCCCAGAATTGGGCACAAAGTGTTGCAACACTCCCCCAAAAGAGGGCAAGGAGCATTGGCACTCCATGACAGCGAGTAGGGGAGCATTGCCCAAAATTTCCTCAAAAAGGACCAACGCTCCCTGAGAAGGGTGCACAGAGTGCTAGAGCGCTCCCCCAAAGAAGGTGAAAGAGCGTTGGCACTCCATGATAGTGGGTAAGGGAGTGTTGGCCTTCAAAAATTACTTTTGAGTGGTCTTTTTCTTGGAAAAATCTTTGTACTCTTCATTAAATGATTTCTTCTTCTTTAACCAGTCTCTGACGGTGTCTTCAAGTGTTCCTTGTGATGTCGTTCGAGACATGACATGGGCAAGATGACTGTATGATGTCTACGACACTTGTGGCCAAAATGAGACACTTGGGACATTTGTAATGATGACAATATTTCATCATTGAAATGATTAATTTTGATGTGTAACACTCTCTCCCAGATCTAGTATCAACTATTCAATTGAATCAAAACGAAAATACATAGAAATTCCAATGGGAACCATCAGACTTCGAAGAATGACTCCATATACCATCCTCTACCCTATAGAGTCAAAGGTTTATTGCTCTATTGGGACAAATTCAAACAAAATTGGACTTCATGCACAAAAAGGTCCTATTGGCACAAAAAATATGCTATTTTTCTATTATATTCAAAAGGAACGAATATAATCAACACTTTTTTATGTGTTCCTCTTGCTATCTCGGACCTTTGTGCACCACATGCTAACACACTCTCCACACTTTCTCACCTTTTACTAAATAAAAAATAATCAATATATCTTAGAGCTCTTGGGTAGCTCATAAACCAACACACTCTAAGCAATCTCAACAAATCCCTAAACTAGAAATTTGTTCTTAAAACATAGCAACCACTTGACACCTACTCAAACCATAAAATTTTCGATAGCTTATAGAGATATCCACCTAACTATTACAAATAAATGATAAAATTAAGGAAACCAACTTCCTTAGTAAATGTTTGTGACCCTTGGGTCAATCTCGAAATCAACTAGTTGATGATCCTGCATAAAAAATGGCATCATCTATGAAAATGTAACCATTGGTTCTATTGATTATATTGAATAGTTGAAATATTCTAGATGTGTACTTGAAGAAACTATGGAGGAAATGGAAAAAGTAGGAACCTCTTCTATAGAAGAACATAAAGTCCTTCATGAAGCATTCATAGTCCAAGAAAATGTGACCATGTTTTCAAAATAATATTTCAGGGTTATTGATTTTTATACATTGGTTATATCACTGTTTGGAAATAATGTTATATACTATTGTAATGGGTTATCTATTCATAGTGAGGTTGGTAAATACATAAAACCAATAGTATGCACCTTTACAACAAATCTAGTGATGCACCTCTAACATCTCCAAAGGGAATTTAACATATGAAAGGAAATTTTGGATCTTGGTAATATGAAAGGAAATTTTGGATCCTAGTAATGAACATGAGTCCATTTTTATTTTTTTTTTAAGTAAGAAGTATTTTATATTAAGGTCCTGCCAAAATTCAGGTTGGTGTGCCACATTACATCCATAGTCAAACTAGCTTCACTGGACTGCCCCAACAGAGGGGAAACCAGTCCAGCCAGCTTAGGAAGTATGAAAAGAAGTTCTGAAACTAAAAAAAAAAGAAAGTTTGGAAGAACTGTTCTTCCATTAAGACTAACTGAGACTAACAGAGTTTGCACATAAAAACAAAATTAAACACCTGGCAGGTATCCCGGGTCCGTGGTAGAGAGGTCCCCCGACCAAGGTTCCTCCTCTATGTAGGTCGGCCCCGTGTCCCACATCATCTCGTCATTCAATTTGTCCGCCGTGCCCTCAGCTTCTGTCATCTCCACCTGCTTCTGTTGAGTTGTTGAATTTGCCTTCGCGATCTTGCAATTGGTGTGCTCCAAACTAGGCTTCTCTGTGCTCTGTTCCTTGGCGTCGCCTTCCTCGGTCACTGTGTGGGGCATCTCCTCTGAGGTCGCTCCATCCGGGTGAGAGGGATAGGCCTTGCTCATGGATGCTAGGAGTTGAAGGAGGGTCGCTACCTTATCATTCATAGAGTGAAACCGAAAGTGGAGGTCCTCCACCCCCTGGCGTAATTCAAACACCAGGCCATAGATAATATCTAAACTATCTCGGAGCTGCATGCCAGTGCCAGATTCAGAATGCTGGTGTTCAAAATTCCCTGGCTTGCGGGGAGGAGGGGGTCCTCCTATAGAGCTTCGGGGGGGATCAACTATTGGCGGCAGGACAGGTACCGACATGGTGGAGGCGGTGCAAAGACGTGGGGGAGCATTCGTTGTCCAAGGGACAATTGCCAAAGAGTGTGGCTGCGAGACCATCGGGGAGGGTGGACGGGGAGGTTCGGGCTGTGTGGGAGGTGAAGAGTAGGTCGAAGGTGAGCCAGGAGGCGAGAGTGAGGGCCTGCGAGGCCTCCAAGGAGAGCCCCTCCTCGGCCTCCAAGGAGAGCCCCTCCTCGGCCTCCCTTTCGGGCGGGGCATTGGACCGTTTGTGGAAATAAGGTGCGACAGCCTGGAGTGGAGGGCGTGGAGATGGAGGAGGCTAGCCAAGAGCCAAAGGAAGCAGATCGTGTCAGCCCAAGAACGCAAAGGGAGACACTCTTCACCTCTCGACCAGAGACGAGAGCGGTGTATCTGCAACAGAGCCATACTATGGTAGTCGAAGTAGAGGGAGGGCGCGTACATGAGAAATTACATCGCTGGGGGAGTGTTTTAATGATGGAGGGGGGTGACGGTAGTCGACACGGTCCCGTCACGTGGCCTCGTGCCTGGTGGGCTAGTGCCAACCTCCTCCGCTTGCCATGTGTAATCCAATATCACCCCATCCAGGGAATGGTCTACCGAATCAGCCTTGCGAATGCAACGTTGGAGGACCGGGTGATCAGGGTCCCTGTTTGAGTCGCATAGAATTTCTGGTCCACTCCAAGTAGTGCCTAAATTAGCTAGATCATCCGCCACTTGATTCGCCTTCCTTCTGATGTGGGATGGGATGATATATTGATTCGGTTGTAATAAATCTGAGAGAATCTGTAGCCCATGGGAGAGCCGCCAGACATGCGTCAGTCTGTCTGGATGCACTCCATTTAGCATTCTGCGCAAGAGGTTGATGATGATTTGTGAGTCCCCTTGGACAATAAGCTTAGTGAAGCCGTTTTTGCGGGCTAGGCGCAGTCCTTTGAGAAGACCCTAGAGTTCTGTTGTGTTGTTCGTTGAGTGCCTGAGGGAGCCTACACTTATGATCAGGATGTGTCCAAGATGGTCGCGGAAGACAACCCCATAGCCTGCAGCTCCAGGGTTTCCCTTTGAGGCTCCATCAAAGTTAAGCTTGATGTAGTCCTCCGGGGGAGGAGACCAGAAGGAGGGACTTCAAAGCGTAGGTGAGAAGGTTAAGGGGGATGGGAGAGGGGGAAGCAGTGCCCATTGTTGAAGGATGGGGTGTTAAGAAGGAGAGCCATTCAGATCTGCCTCAGACCATCGCTGGATGTTGATCGTTTCCAAGATATTACTTGGGCAAGAATGCCAACACTGTTGCCACGGGAGGGAGTGGCCTTTGAAAATTCTTTTGTTCCTTTCCTTCCAGGTCTGCCATAGGATAAAGCCCGGAATGAGTTGCCAAATGCGGTTTAAAAGGGGGGATTGGAAATCCCCATCCCTCCAGTTCGTTAACGTCTCTTGGATATTGTCCCTGTTGCGGTCTGAAGTGCGCATGATAAGCGCCGCTTGGTCCCAGACTTGGGCAGTATAGGGACAAGTATTGAGGAGATGGTTTAGAGTTTCCTCTGCTTCTCCACATAGAATGTAGATTGAAGGCCCCACAAAACCGCGTTTCGTTAGATTATCCCAAGTCAGAATGCTTGAGTGGGGAATGAGCCAGAGGAAGAGGGTGACTTTTGGCCAGTGCTTAAGATTCCACAATTTGTGCCAGGTCGTCGTATTCGGGATGGTGTCTGTTATAGTCTTGACCAGGTAGGCTTCTTACATACTGAAGGTGCCCTGCGGTCGGTATCCCCACCTGAGAATATCGTCCCCCTCAATTCTGGGTATTTTCCTTTTGGCCATCTCCTTTTGCCAGGGTTCCAAGTCCATGTGTGCCCCAAGACTGAAACGTTCCCTGTCCAAGTGCCAGCATCGCCAGGTGTCCTCCTGAGTAGTGTCTTGCCAGTATTCAGGGATTGTTGTTAGGCCCGCTCGAATAGCCTAGGGGCAGATGTCTCAGGCCCATTCCTCAGTGTCTAGGACTAACCATTGCTGCCAAGAGTCTCGCCAGAAAAGCGCTATCTCCCCATTCCTAATCTCCCAGAAGGCATGCCGGGTCACCAACTGTCTGTTCTGCTTGGCCGCAGTCGAAATTAGGGAGCCTGGGTTGTCCCCATTCCATATAATTAGGTTCCGCTCGGCTACATTTGGGGTATATCTATTCCTCCAAAGTCTGGCCCAGAGGTCCTTGGGATGTTTTAACCAGCGCCACCAGATTTTAGCACTGAGGACCTTATTCATGATGAAGGGGTCCCTTAGACCCAGGCCGCCTTGTTCCTTTGGGCAGCAAAGTTTATCCCAGCTGACTAGCGCCATCTTCTTCCCTGTGTTGAGACCATGCCAAATGAAGTTTCCTTGTATATTTTTTATGGTTGAAAGGACAAATCTGGGAGCAACCAACGCTGAGAAAAGATAAATCGGGAGGGCCTGGAGAACAACCTGGAGAAGAGTAAGACGACTAGGGAGGTTTAAGACTCTATAGGTCCAGGAAGAGAGCCTTTTGGTAAAGGAAGAGAGTAAGTGCTCCCAGGAGGAGTTCCGGAGGACATTATCAATAAGAGGGATTCCCAGATATTTCGACGGAAGGGAGCTTCAGGTAAAACCTAAGACCTCAGAGATATGACGCTGGACAGGAGGGGGAGTGTTGAAGAAGAAGATTTGGGATTTTTCCTTATTGCAATCCACGCCCGAGGCTTCTGAGAAGGAGCGGAGAATCTCCAGGATAGAGTTGGCCTCTCGGACCGTCGGGCTGCCCATCAGGAGAGTATCGTCCACGAACTGGCTGTGTGAGATAGGGGGAGAGATACCGTGCAGGGGTAGACTGGTCAAAAGGTTATTTTCAACTGCGGCATGTATTGAACGGTTGAGACCTTCATCTAGAATGATGAAAAGGAAGGGGGAAAGAGGATCCCCCTGTCTAATTCCTCTTGAGGGGGAGAAAGGTCGGGAGGGGACACCATTGATGAGCAGTGAGAAGAAGGCCATGGAGGTAAGATTCATAATCCAACTCACCCAGCTCTGATCAAAGCCAAAAGCTAAGAGCATTTCTCGCATAAAGTCCCAGCTTATCTTATCAAAGGCTTTAGAGAGGTCTAATTTAAGGAGCATACTTGGAGTTTTGGTCTTTTGCAAAGAGTGGATTACTTCATGAGCCAATATGACGCTGTCCAAGATCTGTCTGCCCTCCACATATCCTGATTGTTTTGGGGATATGATTGACGACAAGATAGGCTTGAGTCTTCGGGCTATTACTTTTGTGAGAAGCTTGTAGATGACATTGCATAAGGCTATAGGTCTGAACTGCTTAGGATGATGTGCATTCCCTTCTTTGGGAGCTAAGGTGAGGAAAGTAGCATTGAGGGCTTGGAGGACTTGACCAGTGGCCCTGGAGTCTTCCAGAATTTCCCAGACCTCTGTTATGATCATTGGTCAACAATGATGGAAGAAATCGCTGGTGAAGCCATCAGGGCCCGGAGCCTTGCATTTGGGTGTGTTCTGAAGCGCCTCGTCCACTTCCTCAATTGTGATAGGTCGGAGCAGCGCTGAGGCACGTTCCCTGTAATTTTATTGATGGCCTCATGCCTATCCGGGAGGGGTTCTGTGAGGAGATTTTGAAAGTAGTCTATCAAGGTTGTCTCCATGTCCTCATGGGAGTGAATGGATTCTCCCTCATCCGAGATAAGATGCGTAATCTTATTGGAGTGCCGCCTCTGGATGACAGTTCTGTGAAAAAAATTAGTATTACGTTCTCCTTCCTTGAGCCATTGGACGCATGATTTCTGCTTCCATAAGATTTCCTCTTGTCTTTTCCTGGCCTCGAGATATTGGTTTATTTCTATTTCATGGGTTTTTAGCTCATTAGTTAACCCATGCAGCCTGATTTGATGTTGAATCTCACCCATTTGTTCCCTGAGCTTCTTCTGGGAATTGAAGATGTTGCCAAAGGTATTCTTGTTCCAGAGCTTGAGAGTGTGTTTGAGGTTCTTTAATCTCTGTTGGAATCTAAACATTTTGGATCCATGCTAGACCTCTACCTCCCTCCACCAGTTCTAGATGTTTGCCTGGAAGTCTGGATGATCAAGCCAAAACTGTTCAAACCTAAAAGGTTTCTTACCAGGTGTGGCCGGGACGTCCAACACTAGCTGTATGGGCCAATGGTCTGAGCCAAAGAGGTTAAGAATAGTAGCTTCCATTGTCGTACCCTCCATCATAAGGGAATCAAAGATGAGAAAGCGGTCTAACTTGCATGCAATTTGGTGTATCTCGGTTCTCCTGTTGGTCCATGTGTAGGTGCCATTGATGGCGTCCAGATCAATGAGGTGAAGGTCGTCAATGAGGTTGTTGAAATCCTCAGAATCTCTTTCCAGTCGTCTTGAACTCCCTTTTTTCTCCTCCAAACCGTGAATGATGTTGAAATCTCCATCGATAGTCCATTTGTTATACTGTGTCAGAGTAGATGTATAATGCAGGCTTCTGAGGAAGGCTTGCTTGTCCCTTGGGCTGGTTGGACCATATACATTAGTCAGGTGTCCAGGCTTGTTTGAGCCTATGCGCTTGTAGTCTGCTGTGATGGACCACTTAGTGGTAAAAAAAAATTCCAATATCACCTCATTGGTGTTCCAAAGCACAACCAGACCCCCGGCGGTACCCAAGGTGTCAATTGAGGCTGTGCTCCCTTGCCTCCAACAAAAGGGAAGGAGCCTATCAATGTCTTCTGAAGAGCATTTTGTTTCCTGCAGCATTACTATGTCTGGTTTTTCTGTCATGATCATATCCCGTAGCACTTTCTGCTTGCTACGTCCATTGAGGCCTCTGATATTCCAAGAGATGATATTCATAATGACGGGGGGGTACGGAGTGGGGGGAAACTACCTGAGATCAAGTGGATTTGTCCCGAGTTCACCATGTAGTTGCCTATTTCCTATATGAGCTTGTTAGTGGATTTATGCCCCCTTTTTTTCTCATCTTTCTGAGATTTACTTGGGTTTTTTGATTGTGTGCTCTGGATTCCTAAGGCCTTGCTGGCTCGGGCTGAAGATCTGGCTGAAGAGTTGAGAAAGACCTTGTGTACCTTTCTTAGTTGGTCTCTGGGTATGGTGTAGAGTTTTTGTTGTCTGTAAGCATGCTCAAGGTGCTCCAGGTCCACTCCGACTAGGTCATTCTCTTCCAACTCCATCTCCACATCTCCATCCTCTGCCTCCTGTATCTCTTGTGTGTTCTGAGCCCCATTTAGGTGCAGGGGATCGACCTCCTTGCCTTGCTAGGGTGTTCCATTTCCTGGGCTTGGGTCTTGAAGACCCAAGTTTAGAGGTGGTGCGCTTGGGATCGAGGTGGTGGTGTTATTATCCGGTTGATCTTGCAATATGGCAAACTTATTGCTAGTAGAAGGATATTTACTTACTTGGGCAGGTTGCCTTCTTCCTCCTTGTCACCTTTTCCCTTCTGGCTGTACAAAGCCATCTTTATCTTTGCCCTCTTTGTCTTTGCCAATTTCAAAGTTCCCGTCTTTCTGAACCGCGTTGAGGGGACATTCCCTGAAAATATGACCGTGTTCGTGGCATTTCCTGCATTGGAACAGAATGTGTTCGTAGTCAATGGTTTGAGTCCAGTCTTCATCTTGATATTCCAGTACGATGGATCCTGGGAGTGGCTTAGCAATGTTCAGGTATACACATATTCGCGCATAGGAGGTATAGCGCCTCTGCTTAGTTGCTTCAGAAGATTTGACATAGATGCCGATGGTGTTTCCTATGCCGGCCATGACCTCTTCTAGCCAAAACTCTTTTGGAAGGGAGTATAGTCATATCCATACAGGTGCATGAGCAAAGTCCTCCTTCTCTGGGCTGAACTTCTCAGTCCAGAACCGCAGGAAAAGACCCGCTGAGTTGAAGAAATATGGCCCCCCATCAAAGATGCGGTTGCGATCCTCAAGGTTATGGAATATAATTGTGAAAAAACCCTTGGAGACTAGTTGCAACTCATAATGACCTTTTGGTCTCCACCAGTACTGTATCCACTTGATTAGATCCCGCTCGGCAGGCCAGAGCCCCAAAATTTTCCCGACTAGGGCATAATCCCTCATGTACTGTTTTTGCTCTTCTATACGTGGTGAGCTTATAACATATTTTGGAGCTTGTGGTGCTTGTGGAATGCACTTACCTGGCAACCAAGGAGTAGACATAGAAGAAGGGCTGGCCTCTTTTTCTGGGTCAATGTCCATTTCACGATCCTTGAATGTGCCTTCCTCCATCAGTTTTGAACGCAGTTCGGACGGTGGCTCAAAGGTTGGCCGTTTTATTCCCTCTGCTACATTGCCATTCGTCGTAGCTTGGCTGTAGGAGGCGCCCATTGGCCCTCCCTCCTTGCACGAAATGAGCCCCTACGGGGCTATGGAAGGAGACCGCACGGCGCCGAGCGACTGCAAAAACCCTAGTTCGTGACTTAGAGAAACTTTTTCGCATCAGTAGGATTCTTCTCTTCAATCTCGAACATGAGTCCATTTTGAAAGATAAGTAGAAGTTAATTTCAAGTTGGATGGGTTATATTCCCATATTATTTCTCTCATCAAATTTTGCGATCTATGGAACCTTCGATCAAATGCAATATATATATATATATGCTAACACAAAGACATATAAGACCAAGAAGATGTTTGAAAACACCACTATAAATTTCTCAAATTCAGGAAATGAAGAAAAAAATATGATTGCATCCGTGGCTAAATTTTTTAGAAAGAACGAACTTAATAAAATATCGTCTTCAGTTATTTCAGCGACCCAATCCAAATAATTTTGGAAGTCACCAACAGAGGATGACGAGAATTAGAAAAAATGGAAAATAACACAAAACATTGAAGAAAATCTAGACTGCACTTGTCAAAAGTAGTTAATGAAACATATGTCAAGAAAAGGGGAAGAACAAAATATTCCTTAAAAACGTCATCAAAAGAGGATGAAAAGGATTAGAAAAAATGGAAAATAACACAAACATTGAAGAAAATCTAGACTCCACTTGTTAAAAGTAGTTAATGAAACATATGTCAAAAAAAGGGGAAGAATAAAAAATTCTTTAAAAGAAACACTTTTTGACGGTTACACAAAAGAAATTGTCCAATTTCTAAGGAGAGATGAAGATGATGTATTAATAGGATGAAATGGAATGAGAAAGGTATTTTTTATTTTATTTTAGTGTTTTCATGTAATATTGTTGGAACTTTTAATGAGACAGGAACTTTTGTCCAAGTTATTTTTTGATATTTTTATAGATAATTCAAATTCCTGTGTGTATTTGTTCTAGACTATTTTGCCATTTTTTCTTGGTATTGGAGTTGTGTAAGAATGTATCTCACACGATAGACTATTCTTATATGTAGTTATTGAATTTTTGTTCTTTTTCTTTGGAAATGTTTGTCTAAATTTATGAGAATAGGACTGTAGATGGTTGTTTTAATGTTGGATTATCAAAGTTTGCAATCATTTACTTATGTTCATGTTTTCTTATTATCAATGAATTAATTCATGGGTCATTGACATGAGCGTGTGTGGTTCTACATTTTCTTTCTAGTTACTATTATTCATGTCCGGATGCATACATTTTTATTTTAGATTAGTTTAATTTCATTATTTAGTTTAAAAAACCATGGACCGGGTCACAATTGGTAAACCCAAAATCAATAATGGCTTCTAGACCGAAATCTAGATGGGTTCTCCATCGCAACGGGTGAAGAGTCTAATTCAGACTTTTCATTGGGGTAACCCTTTCTATTAAGCAGAGTCATTTCAACCTACCAACACGATCCTAATCTAGAAGATCAAAATCTTTTATTTGTTTTGACTAGAACAAAGAAGAAAATAAACATTGCTAAGATAAAAACAAACTCTCTTGAGCACCATATTGAAACAAGATATTGGAAAGTTCCCAAAGCATCATGGTTGAAAGAATTTGTAATCTTTGTGACACCAGGAGGGTTACATATGAAAAACACCTTCTCTTAGAATGTCCTACATAACCCACATTAAATCACATTTTCAAAATATTTGTAACAATATTGACCTTCATAACCTTTTAACTCATCAAATCTATGGTGATCTAGAAACATTGTTTCTATCTTAAATCTTATCTAGCATAGTTTTAATGCAAACCAAGTAATTCCNCCACATTAAATCACATTTTCAAAATATTTGTAACAATATTGACCTTCATAACCTTTTAACTCATCAAATCTATGGTGATCTAGAAACATTGTTTCTATCTTAAATCTTATCTAGCATAGTTTTAATGCAAACCAAGTAATTCCTTACTCTTCTTAAGGTTTGATAAACCAAATTTGATCTTAGTAGATCTTAACCACCATTATCACAAACAACAACAACATGTAATTTAATTATAGTAAAAATCATAATGACTTCTCATTTCAGGTATTTCTTTTAAATGTTTTTTTTATTTAACTACCATCCTCAAGATTCTTGACACTAGTTGAAAGAAAATTTTTTATTACACCGAAAGGCATATACCTATTGACAATGGGCACAATTAATCACCTTTTAATCTAAAATTTTAATCTGATGGCTAACAATTGAAGATAACTTCCTTGTATTTTTGAATGCATCAGCTAACCTGTTTACTTTTTAACATTTACCTAATCATATTAAGAAATTACTGTAACACTATATGATTGCCATGTTTAAATGATTAACCTTTGGGATTACCACGTTTGGATTTGCTCAGCTGTGGGTGCGTTTCATTTTGACTTTCCTCAACTATCCGCTTGTTTCATTTTCATTTTATGGGCACGTTTCATTTTCCAGTTGTCCCCCCAATTCATATTCTAACTATGGGCACGTTCCATTTTCCAGTTGAAAAATGATTTTTTCGTGAAGGATGATAAAGCTGAAGCGTGGAGGATTTGGGATCGGTGAGAATCATACCAGGAACGTTCGCGGAGATCGGATAAGACTTCGTAGGCGCCTAGGATTTCCGGGAACTGCCCGGTTGCCTCCTCCATCGAAACGCCACTCAGAACGACTTTGTCGGGGTGGAGTTTAAGCGCCAACCTTCTGTACGCTGCAAGGATTTTGTCGTCTGGTGTGGTGATCTCGATGCCGAGGATTTCGTATAGGCATCTATCGGGCCCTCTCGCTGCCGCCATTTTTGTTTGGAAATTGCAGGAGTACATCAAAGACTCTAGTTTTCAATTGAATTTTGATTTTGGTTGGGTTTTGACTAACAGCTATCCCTGAGAGGAGTTTATAGAGCCGCAACAATGTGAATCTGAACTGCGCAAAGAAACACGAATTAGGTATTAGTTCTATATATATAGAAGCATAATCACTCAAAAACTGTGGCTGATGAACTCCGAAAGGCAATGTCAAAGCCACTGTTTTTTAAGTGATTGTGTTAATATATATATATATATATATATATATATAATACCTAATTCGTGTTTCTTTGCGCAGTTCAGATTCACATTGTCGCGGCTCTAAACTCCTCTCAGGGATAGCTGTGAGTCAAAACCCAACCAAAATCAAAATTCAATTGAAAACTAGAGTCTTCAATGTACTTCTCATCATCACAAACAATAACATGTAATTTAATTATATTAAAAATCATAATGACTTCTCAGGTATTTCTTTTAAATGTTTTTTTTTATTTTACTACCATCCTCGAGATTCTTGACACTGGTTGGAAGAAAATTATTTATTTATAATAGTTGATATCAATGATGATAAGTTTAAGTTTAAGAATATTTCAAATAAGGATGACAGTCGGAAACCATCTGTTCTCCACCTAAGTGTTCAATAAATTTAAAAGTTTGTACAGCGTGAATTATACCAGCAGTTCGCGAAGAAGATTTGGGTTTTTGTACTTTGCAATTACAAGATAACTTATTTTACAATGATGTAAGAAACTCAATCTTTGCATGTTAAGTAATAATTAATCGAAAAGAATATTTTTGTGCAAAATTTTAGATATCTCCTCAATCCCGTTGGACAATTAGATGATCATGCCCTTATTATTTATAATCACACAGTTATGTAGCATATATTCTGCACCGATTCTATCAGTCAACTATCAATAAAATTCAACTCCAGAGTTTGTATTGTAGTCTCTTAATTGACATGCTTGGTGTTCTTTGCTTGGATAGATTAGTCAACTTTAACTCCATTTATTTTTTCTTTTTACAGCACAATAATTTAGTTATTTGAATATTTTTTTTTTAATTTTAAGTTATTAGCCTGAATTTTTTATAAACACCTTAAAAAACACGGTCATAAGTAATGTGATAAGTCACATATTCTTTAGAAAAAAGCATGATTTATCATTACAATAAAATAAAAATACAATATTGGCATATGAGAAATTTTTACACATTAGTATTCGTAATAATATACCCCAGGCATGATATAGTGAACTTGTTACAAGTATTGGTAAGAATCATCTAACCAGTACTACAACCATATTAGTAAATGGAGAACTTGAAAAAATGGATCCATTTTTCAGTGTAAACCTCAAAACTGATCTTGAAATCACTTTGTTTTGGTTGTATCCTGTAAATCTATGGGAGGCAAAGACAAACTAAGCACCGATTTAGGGTAAAAATTCATGAAATCATGTATATATCTTTGGATTAATCTAAACTTTGTTACCATATATCAACAATTATTTTATTAAGAAGACAAGTTCCTTGTCTTTTCTTCCAATATCTATGCAGGAGAAGCCATCATTCCTATTTCATCGTTGAGCTTCCTTGTAAATATATGATCAAAGCCATCATTCCTATTTCATCGCTGAGCTTCCTAGTAAATATGTGATCAAAGGAAGATGATCAATACTAGTTTTTTTTTTTATCTGCAATCAAAGAAATTCAACAAATTAAGGATCGATCAAAGATTTCCTTGGTCCCCTTCCCTTTATGGAATCTACACAGACAAGTTTAAAATATTTCTTATAGTAAGTAAGGATTATGGGCATTGACCTGGAAAAGCTAGATATGATCCTCCTTCCTTTTGTAGATGATCAAGTTTTTTAAGAAAAAAAAAATCTCGATACCTCAAAGTATAATTTAAAACTATTAAAGAGCTAACTTTTGATTGAGTCCAAGCACTGGTAAAATACAAAAAATGATCATGAAGTCTAAGTCTAGGTGTGTTGCATATCACAAGTTTGTGTTATATATTACACATTTGTTTGGAATAAGTAGAACTCGGAAGAAGTTCCTTCACATAAGTGTCTTGGAATTGGCATCTATCATAAGCTTGGAATTGTATTGTTTTTCCACGAGAAAAAAATGCTCTTTATATTCAAAAGGATATAAAAATTTACATAACAACTTCATCGGCTGATCATGCCCAAAATACCTCTACATGATTTCAAGTCAGCTAAGTCTCAAAAAGAATCCGCACTTTGCGATGCCGCTGCAAAACAGTTCAAAGATTTAACTTGTGTGTAATGCCTTCGTGGCCATCCTCCCAATAAGAGAAATAAATTTGATTTGGGGGGAGATACAAGGCTTTTTTCGAGAGAGAATCCGCACTTTGCGATGCCGCTTCAAAACAGTTCAAAGATTTAACTTGTGTGTAATGCCTTCGTGGCCATCCTCCCAATAAGAGAAATAAATTTGATTTGGGGGGAGATATAAGGCTTGGAATTGTATTGTTGAAAGAAGGATAATTAAAAGTTGAATAACTCTTTTTTGTCTTGAAAATAATTCTAGATATGTAGAGTTTAGTTGTGAGAAACAAAAAGTTTCTCTTTGATATGTTTGTTATCCTAAGGAGTTTGTATAATTGTAAAGTCTAGAGTTATAGTATTTCTAAAAAAAATTGAAAAAAAATAGAAAAAATCTAGAAGATTTTTATAATAAACAAATCATAACTAAAGGAAATACACTCTACCTCGTCATTCTTTTAAACATTGATCTATAACAAATTTCTAATAAAAGAAAGGATTTTGAATCATTAGTAAAGTTACTCTAAGCTAAACAAGGTAGCTAAACAAGGTAGATTAAGAAGTAGTAAAAAAGAATTCCTATAAAATACCAAGCTCATTAATAATATTATCATATATAATCTTAAAAAAAGCACTATAGTATTACAAGGAAATTGAGAATTAAAAAAAGTGCTTTTACTACAAAAGGATATTAGTTAGAGTTAGACAGAACCAAAAACATCTGAGGAGGAATGAGTCTGCTCATTAATAATATTATCATATATAATTTTAAAGAAGGCACTATAGTATTACAAGGAGATTGAGAATTAAAAAAAATGCTTTTACTACAAAAGGATATTAATTAGACAGAACCAAACCAAAAACATATGAGTAGGAAAAATAAAAAAGAAAAGCATTTTTTAAAAGTGCAGATGAGAACTCATTTGAAAAAACAATTATTTTTTCTTTACAACAATCCTTTATAAGATAAAAAAAAAATTGCATTTAAGAGGAGTAGAAAATCCTAAAAGTTGAACAAAACAGGGTTGTCCATATATTTATAAAACACGTGGCCAGAAANTGACAGTTTTTGGGTGATTTTTTTTTGTTTGATTTTGTCTAAAATAAGGTGAAAAATAATTGAAGCTGCAGATTTGAGTGGTTAAGTTTTATAATCTAAAATTATAAGGGGTTTTTCAGGAGGTTGAATCTATTTAAACATTCAGAAATACAACTTAAACAACAACAAAAACAAATCCAAAAGATAGAACGTTTAGCCAAAGCTGATTCATATTGAACTGGAAACATAAATAAAACCAGTAAAAGAGACACTTCAGATAATGTGGCCCTAACTCAGATTTGATCAAATATGAGTTTTGTGGGGTTTTATGACTTAGTTTTAAAGGTTTTATGTTTTGGACTTAGTTTTAAATGTTATTTTGTTGTGGACATGGTGTTAGAAGTAGTTGGAATTATAAATTTGAGTGGTTGGGTTTGTATAATTTGAATGTTCTAAAGATTAAAGATTTTTCATCAAATCCATTTATGTATTTTGAAAATTGTCATTTAGCCAACAATTATATAACCAAACTTCAAGTATAATTACAAAAAAAATGCAAAAGGTTTAGACTACTGCCACCCACATACTTTATGTTAGTTATGTAACTGTGTTTTTCAGGGGTTTTAGAGATAATGATTCATTAATTCTACATACTAAAGTTTGGGTATTAATTTGAGGATTTGTAGGAGACTATTGAGATATTTTCTCAATCTACATCTCCATGTTTGGAGTTAGTTGGATCTCACTCCAACTATATATAAGTGTTGTATCTTGATATGTATAAGGTAATACAATTAAGTGTTTTGTGTAATCATGTCTTCCATCTCAATTTCTATTTTGGTATCATGAGAAATCTATAAAAATGAATGTATTGTAGGAGTAAGATTTAGGTGTGTGATAGTAAATTTCTTTTGTGTGAAGATTTTTGTGTGTATGTTTGAGCAATTTGCTTGTGATGCCTATGTCCAAGTGTAAGATCTTGTGAAGTTGTGTGAATTCTACCTCCGCTTACAAAGAAGTCTACGACTCTGCATTAAAAATCTGGAGGAGTCTTCAAAGAACGTGCTGATGTAATGTATGTTAAGATCGTTGTTAAGCAAGAAAAGATGAGCACGATACATTTGTGAGAGGACAGCCAATGTCAGGTTAAGAGAGTTGTTGTATATTGCTTTCACTGTGCTCGTTATTGCTGGAGGATAAACTGGAACGGTCGTTGGTGATTTAGAAGGAGACCACTGCCGCATAACCATATCTCTACCATTCTTTGGACAACCCTGTGGAAATCAGAAATCCTTTTGTTGATATCTGCGGCTTGCAGCTGCTGAGGATTGAAGGTGATTGGTGTGAAAGTATATCCAACTTGCTGAGACAGTCCAATCTTCTATGGCTTCGATGGGATATCAATTCCTTTTAATCAGAGCTCAGAAGATTCTCAGAAATGGTTTATTTCCCAGATGGGAGCTCGAAAATTGATTCTCCCATACGTCAATGGCATCTCGGAAATTGCTTCTTCCTTTAGTTATGGGAGCTCGGAAATTGATTCCTATCATTGGTTGTGTCACTCCTCCCTGCCTTAGGAGTCGTGGACGATTTTTCAGTATTTACTGTTTTTTTTTTTATTGATATATAGTTTTACATGTGTGGATTGTAGAGCTATATTTTGTGTAAATGCATTTATGTAAAAAATGTTGTCTTGCAAAATTGTGAGATGATGCAGAACCACAAACAATAGACCAATTAAGATTTATACTAATGTGATCCTTCATGCTTGTGAAACTAACTGTTGAAGACATTCAGTATTCAGATCATTCTCTTAGATACTGTGGATAGCTGAAAGTGAAATATTCACACATGGAAGTGTATCCATAGGATGGTTCAATATAAAGATTGTTCTTGGGGAAGTCGTGAAGCACCAACTCTACAAGAACACAAAGATGGTCAAAAGCATTTATATTTTAAATGAGTTGAATGGTAAGCTCGAAGATGAGGAAGAGAAAGAGCATAGTCCAGAAACATCAGAGTGGGTATAGGCGCTGATGAAGACCATGCCAGACAAATTCAAAGTGTTGTAACTCTTTATATGTTGTAACTGTGATTTCATTATTGTAAGGTTTTTTGAATGTAAGCATTAAAGGGGGTGTTAGAGATAATGCTTCATTAATGCTACATATTAAAGTTTGCGTATTAGTTTGAAGATTTGTAGAAACATGTTTCAATTTAGTTGAATCTCACTCCAACTATATATAAATGTTGTACTTGATATGTATAAGATAATACATTTAAGTGTTTTGTGTAATCATGTCTTCCATCTCAATTTCCATTTCAATTTCTATTTAGGGTTGCCTCAAACAAAGTTTCTGGCCCGTGTAGCCGGTAATGTTAGTGTAATCTCCAAGTTCCAAGCTTGTCTGCCACCTGTCCCGTGTAGCCGATAATGTTAGTGTAATCTCCAAGTTCCAAGCTGGTCTGCCACCTGTCCTGTTGAGTTAGTCTTTAGTTAGCTTGAGTTCTCTTTTCAATTTACTGCAGTTTGTTTGTTGATAGATATGTTGGATCCTTTTGTATCATTGTAATCTACTTAATAGCAAGACGGGTACTGAAATCCCAAGTTGTTCTCCCTCAATTCTGTTTATGTTTCTTGATTGTTTCTCTGCCCATGTGACTTTGTCTTGGTAGCAGAGTAGGCTCAGTAAGCCTCTTCACAAAGTGGAGAGCAGTCCAATGGGTCCGAGGAAAACAGATTCAAACAAAGTGTTGTTGTACGTAGTTGAATCAAAGTAACATAGCAATCTCTAAAGTTAGCGTGATCGCCATTGCCGGCGGCTCCACTATCCAGTTGAAGAGCGGATACGGGTTGACCATTTATTACATCACGGCGCCGCCCTCTCTCCATTTCTTGAAAAGAAATTGACTTGAGCCAAGCCATGGCTTCTACCTCCAGATCGCCATGACGAAAGGGTTCCTGTGTTTCAATACATTTACATGGATAGACTTAATTCAAGCGCCATTTCTCTGTGGCGGATTGGCACACCAAAGGGAATAACCAGACAGGCCAAGTAGATAGGTTTGGCGCCGAAGAACTCCACGAAAATTGAAAAAACGGTCAAGCCATGTTTCGCGCCATAGCGATTGCTAAATTTGACCATAACCATTCCCCGTACTATTTTTTTGAGAAATTTCTCCTTGCCTTTATAGCAGAGGCAAGATGCGCACAACATAGTTTTGAGGTCCAAATCGAATCAGTGCTAGCGGATTCAATTTCGCCACCTCCCTATGTTCCAGGAGTTCGTAGAGGAAAGCGAAACCCCTCATCGATCAGAGCCAACGCTGGTTTTTGTGCGATGGGGTTTAAATTTTGTCCCAAAATCACATAGCGTTGTAGCACCTACTGCGATTTGGTGACAGGTTATGTATTTTAACTTGAAGACCGTAAGTTAAGGTTACATCCTTCTGTATTGTGCTGCCTGAAACACTCGATTTCAACAATCAAGCAATTCGATATTTGATTGATATTTGATTAGCTTCGTCCATAAATTTCTAAACACCATTCGAGTTATTTGGACTCGGATGAAGAGATCAATATAATCTAGCTCGTACAATGACCTTCCACAACTGATATTTTTTTTGCCAGGAGGGTCTGTGGCTCGAATCCCGTAGAAGGCAAGAGTTTCCTCACCAAATTTTGATAGCCCATTGAAAAATGTGTTTTTTTCTTTACAGTTCTGTAAAAACAATTAATGGCCGCCTCAACCAAATAGGGCCAACCCAAGGGTGATTTCTTGTTGGCCAGAACTACGAGTTCTGGCCCCTGTGTATGAAATCATTCCTCCAAGCTCAGGAATGTTGGGAACTTATAGAGAATGGATTCACAGAACGAGCAACACTAAATTTTGCTTTCGCTGTCCCGACAAATGCACAGCAAAATATGCTTGCAGAACAGAGAAAGAAAGAGAACAAAGCCAATTATTGGATTCAAAACTTTGTAAACGGTTCCATATTTTCAAAGATAATTGGTGCCTCCATAGCAAAACAAAAATGATTCCATATTTTGAAAGATAATTGATGCCTCCATAAAAAAACAAGCGTGGGACATTCTCAGATATGTTTACCACAGCAATGAAAAAGTGAATATAGTCAAATTTTAGACCTTAAGAACTCAGTTTGAAACCCTGCAGATGACTGAGATGGAGAATGTAGACCAGTTAATGACCAGAGTGATGAACATTATTATCCAGATCAGACTGAGTGGTGAACGGATTGAAGATTAGATGATTGTTGAAAAAGTCATCCGGATTTCGTAAAAATTTGAAATGGATGTAATAGCCATTTTTTAATCTAAATATTTGTCTAAATTCTCTGTTGAATAAATGATGGGATCACTTATTTCACTTGAAACCATAATCAACCTAGAAGGGTCTATTGAACATGCTTTCAAGACTCAGAAAAATGTTCAATAGACCCTTATGTAAAAACGTTCAATAGCCTATTGAAAAATGTTTTTTTTTTTTCTTTTACAGATATGAAAAAAATAAAATAATCGCCGCCTCTAGTAGCTAAAGTGTCAACCCAAGGGATATTTCTTCTTGGAAAGAACAACCAGTTTTGGTTCTTACAGGACATTTTTTCTTGGAAAGAACTACCAATTACGGTCCCTATGTATGAAATCATTCCTCCAAGCTCAAGAATGTTGGGAACCTATAGAGAATGGATTCCCAAGGGACATTTCTTATTGGTAAGAACTACCATTTATGGTTCTTATGTATGAAATCATTCCTCCAAGCTTAAGAATGTTGGGAACTTATAGAGAATGAATTCACAGAACTAGCAATAGTAGATTTCATTGTCATGACAAATGCACTGTGAACTAGTAGTTAGTGCCAACCCAAGGGATATTTCTTCTTGGAAAGAACTACCAGTTTTGGTCCTTAAAGGACATTTCTTCTTGGACATTTTAAGACTCATAAGACTTTCAACAGAGGTAGAGGAAGATGAAACAAAAGGAGAAATCAAAGAAGAAGACGCAGAGTAAATCAAAATGTAGAAGAAAAACACACCGAGGAACAAAATCAACAGTCTAAAGACCCACATAATCAAACAGGAAGAGGGAGAAAATGGATATCCAAGTCCATAATTCAATGTTACTATTGCAGAAAGTATGACCACTATGAGAGTGAATGCATAAAGAAATAGTCAGATAAAAACAAAGGTAGAGAAAATGCCCCTAACAATGAAGGAGATTCATCTGAAGCAATGTTTATTTCATTCCATACATCTGAAGAAGGTCACTCCAAGGATCTTTGGTTGTTGGATAGCGGTTGTAGTAATCACATGACAAGTATCAAAGATATGATTTCTTGTATGGATTCTACAATTAAATCATAGATAAATCTAGGTGATTCTTCTCAAGTGAAAGCTTCCAGAAAAGGGATTGTATATGTTTTATCCAAACAAAATCAGAAGAAATACATACATGGTGCCCATTATGTATGAAACCAGAAATACAATCTGATTATAAGTGTAGGATAGTTGATGGAGCATGGTTGTGATGTCTTATTCAAAGGCTCAACATGATTTATTCTGGATAAATCATTGTGTAGGAAATTAATTGTAAAAATCGAAATGACTAATAATAGGATATTTCCCCTAAATTTAAAAAGTGTCAATTTATCTCAGTCATATGCTCAAAATGTATCAAACATAGTTGATAATCTTTTATGGCATGCTAGGTTTTTTCACCTTCCTTTTAATAGTTTAATTATTATTCAAAATCATTCAATGGTGAAAGGTCTTCCTATTTTAAATGAACATGACAGACCATGTGAAAGTTGTATACTTGGAAATCATAAGAGAGACAACTTTCCAACATTCTCCAATAGAGGAAAAGAACATCTAGAATTAGTTCACATAAATCTCTTTGGACCAATGAAAAACCAATCAATCGGTGGTAGTATTTATTTTCTTATCTTTATTGATGATTTTAGAAGGAAAATCAAGATTTATTTTCTGAAAAATAAATCTAATATCTTAAATTTTAAAGATTTCAAAGTTGAAGCAAAGACAAAAGTGGAAATTATGTCAAAGTGTTGAGGTTAGATGAAGGAGGAGAGTACAATTCAAAATACTTTGCATCATTTTGTAGACATCAAGGCATCATCATGCTTACTACAACAAGATATACTCCATAGCATAATGGAGTGGCTGAAATAAAGAACTAGACCATCATGAACATGGCCAAGAGCATGATCGGAGCGAAGAATCTATCCAATGATTATTGGGCTGAAGACATTTATTTTTCAGTGTACATTCTCAACAGATCTCCAACAAGTAGTGTTAAGGATAAAGTACCTCAAGAGGCATAGAGTGGATCTAAACCAATGTTTCTGACTTTAGAATTGTTGGTTGCATTTCTTTTCAACATATCCCTAAATAAATGAGAAATAATCTTGTCAACATAAGTGAAAAATGTATCTTCATAGGATGTAGTGAAAAATCAAAAGCATACAAACTTTATAATCCAGTCACCAAGAAATTTCTAGTGAGCAGAGATGTCAAGTTCTCAGAGAACAAATCATGGAGTGAGCAATAAAATGAGACAATGGATAGTCAAAATCCATTGCGAAAAATTTATGAACAAACAAAAAGTACATAACAAAAAGGACATCCACCAAGATAGCGAAGATTGGAGGTATAAAGACAACCAAAACATTCTGGAAACGGTTCTACTTCTAGCAGTTATTCATATTATTGTGAACAAAATAAAACAACCAGAAGTATAAGAGAAATTTAATAGCAGAATAATGGATTTGAACAACAAGGTGATTTTGCCTTTCTATCCTATCAGCCAACCTTCTTTGAAGAAGCAGTGAAAGAGGAACATTAGGATGAATCCATGAATGAAGAAATTTAAGCCATAGAAAGGAACAAGACTTGGGATCTTGTTGATCTTCTAGCTAAAAAAACCAACATATGTATCAAGTGGGTGTACAATACAAAGGTAAATAAAAAAGGAAAGATAGAGAACAATATGGAAAGGTTGGTTTCCAAATGTTTCTTTCAGCAACCTAGCATATATTATGGCAAAACCTTTTCTCATGTAGTAAGGTTAGACATAGTAAGAATTGTTTTAACTATTGTAGATAAAAATAAATTGAAAGTCTACATGTTAGATGTTGAAATATCCTTGATCCAATGGATCTAGATAAGCTCTATTGAAACTGTTATTTTGGCTCATAGATCTTATAATCTGGTGGTTTATGGATGCGTTTTGGTTAATTTTTTATCATTCTTGGTGTTTTTCGCATGTGTGTTTCATATAGTTAAGTGTTTGAGAAGAATATATGATGCTTATGAAATAACGAAACCAACACAACTCAATAACATGTATTATGAATAATAGTTGGAAATACAATGTTCATGTAGGAAATATAGGAAATAGTCATCATCTAGATCTCATAAGAGTTCATCGTCACTAGAATACAATTCAAAGCAACAAGAAATACCTGTATACAAAAGATTGGAAAGAATCAACAACATGCATGCACAAATCAACTGGATGCAATCTGATATACTCACAACAACTGCTGCAAATGTCTGAAAAGTTTGACCTTCTAGAAATGCGCATATTATCTTCCTGGAAATTGTCCCAAAATATGCGCCCTACCCTCACAGCTCCTCCTAGTAACTGTCGGATTGAAGATCGGTCCACTAATGATCAAACTAGACCCCAGATGGGACCCCTTGAGGGCTTGTGCTCCTCTCCTGGAAAATTGATGTGCCCCAATGATTCCACTGTCAGAATTTGGTGATACATGGCTCAAACTAAGTGAACTACTATGATTTGTACTGGGTCGAGAGGGTTTCTCTTGTTTTTCACCAGTGAATTCTCTGAATCCATTAATGTGCTTCTCTAGAAGCTACACCCTAAATGATAAGCTGGTGTTCCTTGGTGGATTCCTTGATCAGAATCAGACAAGCGATAGTCAAATGAAGCACCCTGTATCCCTCTCAATTGTCTCTAAAGGATCTGGATGGATCTAACCTCGGATCGACTAGGTACACAAAATTGTCTCTCAAACCCCTACACCCTCACTAGTTGCAATGCACACTGAGTGAATTGGGTCTAAATACTCTTGATATAGCATTGTGAAATTCCTAGATGGTATATCCGATAGGCTAGGGTGTGTCTTCAAACACCAAAACCAATCTGGGTGGTGTTTTCCTCCAAAAATCCAAAAAAACATCAAAGAGGTCAACTTTCTCCTCTGGAACCTATTCTCAACTCAAAATCACAACATAATGAGGAATTAGGTCGAATTCCTCTTCTTATAACTTCCCCAATCTAATTTTCCATTGAATTCACTTAAGCTAGGCACCTTTCCTCCTAAGTCAAGTGTGATTAATTAATTAAGTCCCCCCATAACACCCTTTTCTTCTATTTCTCCGTTGACTATGTCTTAAGTGACTTTTCCTATGCTTTTTGGATTAATTCATCGTTTAGACATTTATTCACCCTTATTTATCCCTTTGTTCCCTATTTGTGCCTAACTATAGTCTGTTATCACCCCATAAATTATGGGAATCAATTGATGACTTGGATATTATCTATATCTGGTGTTTTTATTGACAAATGATTTTTCGTTTTGCAAATAATTTGAGAAAAAGAAAAGAAAAAGAAAAAGAAAAAGAAAAAGAAAAAGAAAAAGAAAAAAGAAAAAGAAAAGAAAAAGAAAAAGAAAAAGAAAAAGGAAAAAGAAAAAGAAAAGAAAAAGAAAAAGGAAAAAGAAAAACAAAGAAAAATAGTAAAAGAAAAGAGGGCATAAAAGAACTGAAAAGAAAAGCCCCATGCAATAATAGTAACTTGGCCATACCTTTCAAGCATGGCCAAGTTCTTTTAAATTTTAATGATTGGTAGATTAGTGAATAAATCTGACCAGACTGTCTAACCCTGGTCAGATAGCCCTTAGGCTATATTAGTGAATAAATCTGACCAGACTGTCTAATCCTGGTCAGATAGCGCTTAGGTAGAGTAATTTCTTAACCCAACAGTCTAATCTGGGTTAATTGTCCGAGGAAGATAGGTTAGCATGTAGGTTAGCTACTTCATTTTCTTCACCACCCATGAAACCAGACCGATGAATATGCTACGCCATGTCCCCATTGCCTAACAATAACTTAGATAGTGTCCCCTTGGTGGTGTTTATGTGAAAAGATTGGAAAAACCCATAAAAGGCACTTACCCTAAGTTTTCCCGGCACATCTTTTTTCCACCCATGATTTATATTTCCTACACTTATCAGTGGTCTCGATCGTGGCGCTCAGATCTACGGTGCATAGAACATTCCGGACCCCCCCCCCGACCATTTTGTTTTTAACCGGGGGGGTCCGGAATCGGTAATAATAGGAGCGCACATCTAGAAGGCCCAGAATAGAGTGCTTAAATCAATAGTCTACAATGGATTCCAGACCCCCCCGTCCATTCTTCCTTTAATGGAGGGGGGGGGTCCGGAATAAGTATTAAGGAGCGCGCTAAGATCTGCGGCCAGGAAGCAAGCGCATAGATCAATGGATCACAATGGATTTCGGACCCCCCTTGGTGTTCTTCTTTTAACCGAAGGGGGGGGGTCCAGAATGGATATTCCCTTTGGCGGGCCCCTAGTCATATGCGGCGTCAGGCTATCGGTCCTCAAGTCACATCCCCCACATGCTATCTGATAGCCCCGTCACTCATGGACATCATCCTCCACTGGGTCCACTTGTCCCACTTGTTCCCGAGGTCATGTCCCATCCCATAACTGTTGTCAGTCCTTGCTATCAGTCCTTCACCCTTTTCACTCATGACCAACCCCTTATTACGAATTTCACTTCAAATCACCTCCAATCCCTAGCAGCCACGTTACCCATCCGTACGTTTTGGCCACCGTCACCTTCCATATCACTCTAAGTGGCCTATTGTCCATTAATTACTGGATAATATACCCGTTGTCATGCTTACCATTTTCCTGCGTCCGACCGACCCCAGTTTCGAATAAAACTACCATTATTCCCCTTTCATTCGTTATTCATCCATCGCGCCAGAAAGCTTACATCTATTCCTTCATTGCTGCCCCGTCGCCTTCGTCCACAGTCAGTCGACCCCACTAACATATTTTTTATTTCAGGTACTGTTGCAGAGATGGCGCCAAAGCCAAGGCCAACGGAAGGAGAAGAGAATCCTTTTCTTCCTCCTCCTGTTGACTTGGAAAAAATCCCTTTGGTGGATAAAGACAGGTTGGTCAAAGATACCATTTGCGACTTCGATTTTTCAGACTTACAGTCATGGCTCCGGGAAGTGTTCCTGGACCAGAGCGACGAGATTGGACTCTGGGAGTCTAATTTTCCCCTGTACCTCTTTCCCCAGATACACCACTTTCCCGAATTCGCCCTCAAATTCCAAGCCCATTATATTCCCAACCAGAGGGCCATCGTTTCATCATCTGGAGATGTCCTCTTTTTCATCACTCCCGAAGACATCGACCAAATGATGCAGATTCCTCGACCTAGAGATCCTTACAGAGCTGTACCAAAAGATGACCTTTCCGCAGAGAGCTCAATATTTCGAGTTGTTCCTTCCCACCTCCGCTCAACTCCCTTCCACCAATCCACCTTACCCATCATCCATGTTCTCAACCAAGGGAAACCAGATCATTTCCTCCCTTTACGCTCTATTAGGATACTATTCCGACCAGTGGGTAGATGAGCCCATTCTGGGTTTTCTATCCATTTTCTCTGGTGACGAAAAACCCACCACCTAGTTCGATTTCAGTGCCTTCCTGTCCAACAATATTCACGAACAGTTGGTGAATTTTGGCACGGAAGGCATGTTCAGATATTCTTCTATATTGGCCTACATGTTCATTTTCTATCAAGCAGACAAGTTCAGTTTTTCAATGTAGAAAATGGAAGCAGACGGAAGGCCACAACCAGTCACAACCTAGACATATTTATTGAAGCATAACTCTACTGAATATGACTTCAAAGCATTTATTGATCAGTTTTACCACTCAGTGGTAAGCATGTTGAGTGGCAGACCCGAGCCGCGCATCAACGATGAATTCCAGAGATTTTTTCATCTCTCGGACAACGCAAAGACAGGAGACTGGTACTTGTATCAGAATCACACCGATATCAGAGTTTTTGGGTGCAAATTGGCACCTTACAAACTACCTCAATATGTGTCGGTAAGAATCTTTGCGTTAGAATATATTAGGCAGATAATGAATTCAGATGACATTCATTTTGTTTCCCTGAAGAAGAAGCAACAATTGAGAATCAAGGGGCAGATTGGTTCTTTCATCTGCAATAGTCAAGGCGCCGGGGAAGAAGCAGACAGAATGTTGAAGGAGATGAAATTATTTACGAGTTTCACATGGCACTATGATCTGCATGGGATCATTTCAGAAATGCGAGTGAAAAATAAAAACATCCTGTATGTCCACGAGTCCAAGCCTGAGATCGAAAAATTCGCAAATCAGACAGTGTGGGCACCGGACACCTTGGTCGAAGTGGACAATGATACTTCCAACTTCCATGCCACTGGTCCTCAAAGAAAAGAGGCCCCGACAGGATTCATCTCCGCCTGTCAAGGAGGTATCATCTGAGGAGTTCCAATTGCATACAAAGAGGCCCAAGACCACCACAGTTCCTGGTCCAACTGAAGAATCACAAGTTTCTCCTACCACTATAACCAAGAGGGTCATTCAACCTTTCGGCTCGAGTCAGCATAAGGAGATCACCATTTTTTTTTCGAAGAAGTCCACCAACTCCCCCTTAAATACTCAACAAGGCAAGACTGGACCTAAATTGGGCATCTTCGAGAAATATGAGATGATCAAGAAGAAGAATCAAACCCTTACTAGCAACACTTATGCCCAGTTTCAGAAACAAACGTCGACTGCGCAGCATAGATTGTTGTCTGCATTCGACACAGAGAAGGGTAGGATGCACATGGACTACCTCCAAGTGCAGGTACCGGATCCCAAGGTGATTTCAAACTACAAGAGGGCCACCTTCGAATTCCAGGTGAAGGACGTACATCCAACAGATCAGATGGATCTGCACAAACAAATAGGGGAGATGGTTTTCCACACATTGGCACACGCTTCAGCTTCCGCAGCAAAATTTCAGGTGTCACTGAATAATGCTCAGACACAACTCAAGATGGAGAAAATATCATCTTTCGCAAAAGACAACAAAATCAAGACGTTGGAGGAGCTGGTCCTCAAGATCGGTTATGATCCTACGAACGTCAAAGCAGAAGAAGTAAAGAAAAAGAATGTAGACATCACATCCTTAAGAAAACAGTTGAAACTCCCACCCACAGAGGACTCACAGTCGAAGGAGATAGCAGAGAAATAAGGTGAGAAGGATGAGATGCTAAAGTTGCTCATGGAGTAGAATGCTCAGCTCAAGGAAATGGAAGCTGAGATGGAAAAATTATTGAAAGAGAAAGAACATATGAAGTCGATGGAAGGCATCCCATTGAGTGCTATCCCCATTGTCGGATTGAGCACTGCAATAGTTACAGCAATCCCATCATCAACACCAGTGACATCACAAGAGGGAACAACTGATCTCACCAAATCCCTAGAAAAGATGAACCTACAGGAGACTGAAATCAGCAGGCTTAAGAAAGAAGTTGAGAACCTCCAGGAACTCAAAAATTCTTTCCAGTCCAGTCTCTCCAAAGAGAAACAGGTAACTGAGCATCTAAGGAAGGAACTACAGCAGCTCCAAAAACAAACAATGGCAGGGGAGACTTTGGTTGAGGTCAAAGAGAATGTATGGACAGACATCATAAAGTCCATAAATGAAATATGGCTAATGATCCAGATTATGTTTGAACAAAATGAATTGGTCCAGAGGAGCCAACAGGCCATTGAGAAGATTAGAATAGAGTTGGGAGACAGGCCCACACAAGCAAATGAGATCATCAGATTCTTAAATTCTAAGAATAGAGAAGAGCTAGAGGAACTGAAGATCGAGGATAGAACGGAGACTATAATTGAGGTAAAAAGGGTTTTGACTAAGAGAAGTCTAATGCTTCAGCTGGAAGAAAAGGTTCAGGTCATGGACCAAGGAGTACAAATGTTCTTCAACAAGATCGAATCTCTCCAGAAAAAGCGTCTCCCCAGTCTGAAAGTGATTAATGATAAATTAATGACACTCCCAGATTATAAAAAGAAACTGTCTGAAGTGTCTAAAGACAGTTCGAAGTTTGCTGGCATACAAGGGAGCATCACTAGTAAAGAATTCCTAGACGCCCTTCAATTGGACATCAGTATCCAGCATGAGATTTGATACATTTTCCTCACAAAGCTCATGTTTGCCAAATATACGGAAATGGATGAAGTGTATCAGAGATTAATCAAAGTCACTGTGCCTAGTTAGATCAGATGGGAGGAGCTCTGTGATCTTCTCAATTAGCAGCTGAGCTGTCCAGGTCCAGTCACCTGTCTAGTCAGAAGAGGTTACACAGGAACCTCGCCAACGACATACCCCAGAAGTTCCGCATGCAGTTGTTCTGAGTCATCAAGCAGTTTTGATTAGTTAAATCAATTAGGCTAAAAATAGAATGAGCACGTCCTTATCAGTTATGACAGGAACGTTTGTAATTTGAATTATAAATACTTCACCTTTCAAAGTATTGAGGGTTGTTGATCTTTACACCCTGAAGCTATCAGACTATAACTATTTTTGAAGAGATCTGCCATTAATAAAGAGGAAGCACTTTTACAGGATTCTTGCGTGTATTCACTGGTGACGTTTTTCTCTAAGTTGAATGTTTTCTCGCTTTGTGATCATATTGTTTTTTGGAACTAATCTTTAAAAGTAACGTATGTGTAGGATTTATTTTAGATACCCTCTTTCCGACTTGAAAGATTTTAATGTTTATCTTCTAAGGTTTTCAATTAAGGAATTCTTAACTGCTTCTTAGTTGAATGATCTTTCTCATCTTTTCTTCTTTCCATCATTAAAACTATTAAAGATCCAGTGAGTATATTATCTCACCCTGTGGGAGTTTTCCTTTACGTTTCTGGTTTGAATCTCATATTGATTATAACACAGACCCCATAGCCCAATGGAGGTGTAGACTGTCTCAACCAATTCATAAACACTTTTACAACAAAACTTACTTGTTCCTTTACCTAGCCTAATATCTAAAGTTAGAAAACAAATCTAAATCATATAGAGAGATCCCTCTCTGAAGCTAGAAGGGCTAGATTCCCAGCTTTAAAAGTGGTTGGATAATGTTACCTTTGTAGATTTCTTCTGTTTCAACCTCTAGGAAATTTACCAAGTGCTAACATAGTCTATGGGAACAAATATACTACTAAGTCACTCCTTGTTGGCGTATTCTTGGGAATGGGATATCACATTCCTCCCTTCCCGAGATTGCTTCTCCTCAAGCAACATCAATCATGGGTGCTAGAATATATGATCTCCCTCCCATGTTGAATCCTCCACTAGAAGTCCCCTCCATATGACCAAGCACTCCCTAATGACTCTTCTCTTCAATCTGCAATCCCTCTGATATAACACCTCCTCTGACACCAACTCTAGTTGTCCCTCCTCATCTAAGGGTGGAAACTCCTCTGAAATGATAACCTAGTATTACACTTCCCTTTTAAGGAAAGAAACATGGAACATGTTGTGAATTTTGCTACCCTCCGACAACTATAGCTCGTAGGCCACTTCACCTACCTTCATGTCGACTCTATATGGACCATAGAACCTAGGCTTCAATTTCTCTGCCCCACTTCTTTTCAAGGAAAATTTTTTGTACGAATGTAAACACAGAAAAACCAAGTCCCCTACCTCAAAACTGTGCTCTATCCTATGCATGTATGCATAGATATTATGTTGGTTCTGAGTTTCATGTAGGTTCTCCTTAACCACATGTAGAATCCTCTAACTCTCCTCAACCTAGTCTTTGGCCCCCATGACCTTGCTATCCCAAAACACAATATCCACAAAATAGGTTGCATCATATCCATACAATGCTCTAAATGGTGACATCCTGATAGATATGTGGTGAGTTGTGTTGTAATAGTACTCATCCATGTGCAACCATCTCACCCATGTGCGTTGTTTTCCCCCCACGTAATTCCTCAAATACCCATCCACCCATTTGTTGACACTATATGTTTGTCCATTTGTCTACGGGTGTTAGCTAGCACTCGTGTCTAACTTTGTTCCCACCAACCTGAAGATCTCCTGTGAAAATGCATTGATGAAGCGCCCATCTCCGTCACTGACTATCTCCCTGGGTAAACTGTGCAATAAAAAAATCTCTCTGAAAAATAGCTCCACTACCTGTATAGACTTCTTGTCCATGGGTATGGAAAAGAAGTCTGTAAATTTGGTCAGCATGTTGTTGGCGGGCGAAATTGATCGTCCGTCAACTGGGAGAGTGGATCCGGTCCGGGGTTGTCTAATAACCCAAGCCGTTTGGGATAACCCACCCTGACGGGTTTAGCGGCTCCATTAGCCAATCTAAGTCCTAAGAAAAAAAAAAAAAAAAAACCTACTCTAAATTAACTAATCTAACTAAAAACAACTATTAAAACAAACTAAAACAAATCTAACTATTCTATAGACAATCTACTATCTAATACTATGCTAACTCTAAGAAATTAAATATCTAACTACTAACAGAAATAAATCTTATTCACAAAATGTACAAAATTTACAATTTACAGATTTGAATGAAAACCTGAAAAACTCATTTGTATTTTGTCCTAAGACAGCGAGAGCTATTGTTTTTTGATTTTATAATTTTATGAAAAGAAATAAAACAAAGACTAACTAAACTAAAAAACTAAAATACTAACTATAACTACAAATCTAAACTACACATATATCTAACCAAACTACTTAAATTATATTAACAAATAATCTTTAAATACTAAAAAAAAAAAAACTGACCTGAAGGATCACTCCAGGTTTGTCCTGTGTGTAATAATTGTCTTAGCTGATCGGAGGGAGGAAACCCACACCGAATTATCTAGGAGCTTCTCGTAAACAAAAAGCTGCAGTGCTCTTCGCATATGATTACAGGACAAACAAGACATAAAAACTACAACACTCTTATGATTTATAAATCTTCACAGTTAGATAAACCTGTATGCAAAGATCTATTCAAAATGATTCAATTAACGAAGAAGAGAAATCTGTGATTCATTAACTGAAACCAAGTAATTGTTTTATTTTTAAATAATGAAAGAGATCAGATATGGATAACACATTAATTAAATCATATCATCCTGCAATAGATTATGATAGCTAAAGTAGTCTATAATCAACTGCAAACCGATATGCATAAACATGAAACAAAAGTTTGATATATTGATAGCGAAAGCTGTAACAAAACATCAACTTTCATCTCAGTCTGTATCATAAATCCATAGCCTAGTTCTCCCTTAAGTGAGGATGATCTTTATTACAAAAAATAATAAGTATTTAAAGACCTTCCACAGGGTAAAACATCCATGTGGAAGTTATCAAAACTGTTTACAGAAAATCTGGGAAAATATCCCAAGTTTGACTAAACTAACAACCTAAAATAAAAACTATATCACACAAATATCTCCTAGACTACCACAGCATGCCCCATGCAATTCGAATGTACCTGAAAGAGGTCAAAAATGGACAAGTTAAGAGGATATTTTGTTGATAGAATTGATAAAAATCTAATCCTAAAGACTAGCTACAGAATCTTGCGATTCTATAGCTGGTCTAAATCCAACACAGAATCATATTAAACCAATTCAAAAATCAATTAATTAAATTCACACTATTAAACAAATATTGAATCATTCAAATCAAAATTGTTATACTAATTTAAGAGCAAACAAGACTAAGATCAATCAAACGAATATAGAGATGCATGTACTCTTTTCCATATGTTATCACCAATTCAGTTATACAGAATCACATTGGATAACCGACAGTAATGAAATCGATTCATAACCAATTGAAATCACAAATAGTTTCTTCAGCTATCCATAAGATCACTTCGAATCCAAACCAAATTAACAGGATCATTTTCTCAAATTGATCGCACTATATTAAACATAACAAACGATCCATGTTATTAGCGAATCAAATAAAAAATGGTATGTAAATTATCACAAACGAAATCATAAAGGAATCAATCGGTCGATAACAAGGTCTATAGGACCTGTCCAATCGTTTTTTATTGCTAATCGGGGCAGACAAAATTGATTGACATTGAACGAAATCATTTCTCGAATTCATTTATTAACCGAATTTTCTCATATGAATTCGACAGAGATAACATATGTCGATCTGAGTTAACCAACTTATTTTGAAAATTAAAATCAACAGAGTGGCGTCAAGTCTATTTTTGATACGAATCCAACTCATAAAAACAATCATGCTAACTCAAGATATGCAACAATCCAATCAAAACAAGAGTGAATCGAACAGTTTGAGTTTGACATAGTCATTGTGGATCAAAACAGTTCCATGATTTGGGTGCAGAGATCTTTTGTACAATTCAGATATAATCCAAATCCAAACGAAAATGTTGACAAAACAGAGTCGTTTTTCCAATTTAATAGACTACATCATATTTATCAAGCCAATTCAATCCTATGAAATCGTTTCAACAATCAAATCACAAGAACTAAATTATAGCCATTGATATCCAATGACAACAACATCATGTTGAATCAAAACAGAACTGTGTCCTAATTTTAGCATAAAAACCTCTTGTTTAGGTTGAATACAAACAAAATCCAAGCGAAAACAAACACCATTGATTTCGTTAACTCAAACCAACAGACAAACGAATCAAAACCAGTGAAAAACAAAACAATTGCTAAACTGGGCACGACCAAATCGTGTAACCAAATCATAACTTCATTTAATTTTAGCAAAATGAAAACAATGTACAGGATCCACAAAATTATGACAGATTCATTTCGAATGATGAATAGAGCTATTTGAAAAACAAACTCAAATCATTATATTAATCCTAGCAATTCACAAAACGAAATTGATATCGAAATTCATACCTGGATGATGAGCAGACAACTTGATCATAATAGTTTGGAATTGACGAAGGCTGTAGCCGATTCGACATTCCTAAATACGATGGAACCAGTGGTTTTCTGCTTCTTATCATTTTCTTGAAGCTTATCCCTTTGTCTTGTCAACACTGCAACTTGGTTTTCCAATGATTTTATTTTCGACTGTAATAAGGGAACATCGGTATAGTAGCATTCCAACCACACATTACACTGGTTTCATGACGACTGTACAGGCTTCTAAAATGCAGGTGAGGGTTTGTTTAAATCTCCAAGGGTTTCGCTAGGTAGCTTGATCCCTGGGTAACTAGGATTGTTCCTTAGGCATGGGGGAAAATTAGAAACGAAGTCATAGGGTGGCTCGGAGCACAGACCTTGGGAGTAAGGGTACTCACTAGATAGGAAGCGTTCAATGTCAGAGTCCGAGTCTTCACTGAGGACTATAGGCTTTCGATCAACACTAGGTTTAGGTTTATTCCTAGAAAGTCTCGATATAAGTCGAGCATTCTTTTTACCTTTGCCATCGACAGTAGGGTTACCTTTAACCTTTTTACTCACAAGATTTTTTATAGCCTCAACCTTGTCTGATAAATCGTTGGGTGGGTTGATATTAGGGTCGACCAAAGGTTTGGGAGAGGGCAATAGGACATGGAAAGGCATGGGTGGCTCGACCTTAGTTTTATTAACCATAGGCTTGTCAATTTGGACAGTCTCTGTATCAACAAAACCATTTCGAGAGATAAAAGCTTGCCAACTATCACCGTGGAGGTTTAAATGATGAGCGACGATGAGTCTGATCAGGCCATGGTGAAACAAGCTACTGTCGGCCTTCTCTCATTTAAACCTCTTAGCCATTTTATAAAGACTGCACTGGAAATAAAACGGCATGTTCAATGGATAACCCATAAAATTCATTAACAGTCGAAGGTGATAAAGAAAAACCAGTCCATACCGACCCTCACAGGTCACGAATTGTTTAACCACCATCAAAAGATCATGCCACCTTGGTTTAAGCGTGGAAATGGGCATACCTTTGTCACAGGATGTGACCTTCCACGAGAGGAACAATAACGGCCATGGCACCTCCTCAACTTTAGAGTTTTTAAACCATCGCTGGCCCGTGGCTACTAATCCTGTGGCAGCGCTGATGAACTCTTCACTGATTTCAAGATGAATGTCACCTATCTTGGCCCTACACCCATCAAAAGTCAGGGCGAACTGTTGTGCAACAAACATATTAAAACCCTCAAACCTCTGTACAAATGTGAGCCAACCATTATCTTGCAAATATTTTCGGGCATTATCGAATAGTAGCAGGGCTTGACTACTGTTTGGCTCAATTTGCACCACCGGTGCCATAGAGTCGAGCAGATGGTAAGCGATGTGAACGAGCCAGGGTTCAAACGTGGCATACACAAGAGCAGAATGCTCACAGGCTTACCTGATGCTAGCAGAGGTGAAACAGGGATAGAGGTAAGCATTAATGACATCGTGCGAAGGTGGTGGAGCTATTTTCTGTCCATGCAGAATAGTCATTACCATGGTACAACCGCCGACGCTTTCAACTATTCAATTCACAACGCATATGTGTTACAACTATGACACTTCAATCAATCAATCGAAACCTTTGGTAAGTGGATAAACCATTCGCGCAATCAAAAGTTATGCCATAGTTTAAAAACCAAACACACAAATCGAAACCAATACCAAGGGTTTGACTATGCGACATGCGGTGTATAGAACGATTCATACCAAGAGTTTAACCAATGTGCCAATGCATTTTCATATAATCAATATGCCAAGTGAATTGATGAAATAACATGTAAATCCAATCCCCAATGTATCACAAACTCAATGAAACAAAATTACACAATCAATCGAAGAATGTCAAATGAGTACAGATCAAAAGGTCTTTCCAACTATATAATTATAAGTAAAATGTAAATGCAATGGGCGTAACGAAAAGAAGGATAATGACATTTCAATAATGATTTTAATGCGACTTCCAAAGACCAAGTTTTCATGCTTACAATCGTGAAAACAAAAACGAAGGTAAGTGTGCAAATAGCGCAAAAATAAAAGTGTCATTTTATTTGAGAATTGCGATGAAAAAATTAAGGTTTGCAAAACGTTGGTGTAGGCAGCTTATAAGGACAATGGAAAAATGTGAATTGGCTGCCAACAATGGTGACACACTATTAGAAGCAGTTGTCTCTGCCAAAAGAACAAATTCAGATTAGGACAACAAAGATAATTCCAACTCAAAAACAACAACCAGAAAATCGTATAAACATCATCATTAACCAACTATTCCAGCAGTGTTTTAAAAGATGAAAACAGATAACAGTATTAAGACCAGCGAGTCACGATATTAAAGATAAAATCTCCAATACTGTTGACAGAGCCACTGCTGCCAGCAGGCATCCATAGATTTGATAGGGTTTCCATTTAACCCACTCTAACATATGTATCCTGCCAAGAAGTTCTAGATCAGAATAAATGACATTAAGAGGTTTCTTATTCGAAAATTTTCATATACCAGACATTGCTTCGCTGCCAGTGGGCCTGTTCAGTACCCCGACGAAGTTGTCTTGGCGTCATGCATACATTTACCCACTGCCAGCTGACTTGTTCAGCATCCCGGTGGGTTTACAAGAACTTCCCATAGCTCTATTAATAATTTATTTTGTTTTGTTTTTCTTCAAAGATATATAGTTGAGCGGGGTGACGTTGAAAATCATGATATTTTAACATATTTTTTCAGACCTCATCAGAATTTTTTAGAACTGTCCTTTATTAAGATCCAGAGATGTTTCATTTACAAAAACAACTTCCTAAGGAAGGGAGACATCTTCTGATTCATTCCCTTAAGGAATAGGGACAGCGTAAAAAGATAATAGATGATCATGACAAGATTTACTCAGAGATCGAAATCAGTCAACTTCTTTCAAACAACACACTTTTTGCCAACACAGATATAAATTTCAAAAATATACAATCGATGTTTATACAAATTTCTTAGTAGTTATTTCAGCGAAGGAATTTTCTATTTTCTTTGTATGAAAAGCTCAGTATACAGGTATGTGTATTTCCAGAAACACAAACTGATAAACTCAAAGGGGAAATAAAAAAAAAAGCAAACGAAAAAGCAAACATAAGCAAAATATGTACATAATATACTAGGGTTGTCATTAAGCAAAGTATCTTTTCAGGGCTTGGCCATTCACCAGATAGGTGTCAAGTTGTCCTTCTAGATTTTGCAATAAAAAAGAACTGGGACCCAACTTTTCAGCAATTAAAAACGGTCCAATCCATAAGTTTTGAAATTTCGTGTGTTCTCCCTTTCCCTCATGTGGTTTATCCCATTTCAAGACGAGATCACCTACTTCGAAATTCCTATCAGAATCAGAATTAGAATCGAACCAGCTTTTAACCAATAGTTGATGTTGATCTAACTTATGTTTAGCTTGGACTCTTACCTCTTCTAGCTTCATCAAAGTGTTAACTCTGTTTTCCAAAGGGGGAGAATCTTCTTCTTGGATTTTCTGCGATAACTGAAGTGAAGGAAGAAGAATGTGAGGTGGAAGAATTTCTTCTCTACCATAAACGAGAAAAAAGGGGGAGTTACCTACAACATCTTTTGGTGTTACCCTATCGGCCCATAGCGCGTTTAACAATGCATTGTGCCAATTTTTGTTATTTTCAACCACTTTTCTCTTGATGATTTTAATCAAGTTCTTATTTGTTGATTCTGCCAATCCGTTGCCCTGGGGGTAATAGCTAGCAGAATACTTCAATTTAATTCCTTTTTCCAAAGAGAACTCGCTCATCTCAAGAGAGGAAAAGTAAGAAGCGTTATCAAATACTAAACAATCAGGGATACCAAAACGAGTGATAATATTTGAATTTAGAAAGGCAATTACCTTATTGGTGTTGACGGTTCTTAACGCTGCAGCTTCAGACCATCGGGTAAAGTAATATGTGGTTGTCACAATAAACTTGTGTTGCTGTGAGGACGGGGGGTTGATCGGACCTATGATATCAGGGCCCCACTGCTGAAAAGGAGAATCTGCTGAAACGGGCTGCAAAGGAAAGGCTAGTTTTTGTAACTGCCCTGGTGCTTTCTGACAAATAATACACTTACGACACAAGCCATGGCTGTCTCTAAAAAGCATGGGCTAGTAATAAACAGATCTTAAAACCTTATGGGCAGTGGTGTCACCACCAAAATGACCACCAACTTCTCCTGCATGCAACTCTAGCAAGACCTTTTTTGCTTCGTCTTTTTCAAGACAGCGCATCAGTATGCCGTCAAAACTTTGACGAAACAAGATACCATTAACCATATGAAAGGAGGCAGACTTTAATCTTAACGCTCTTGTTTTAGTGAGATCCAGGTGACGGGGTGCTGACCCATGTTCAATACAGAATCTTATATCGTCATACCAAGGTCTGACAGGGTTTTGTGCGCAACAGATTAGATCTTGATCGTGTTGTCCTAGGTTTGACGTATCACTTTCTTCCTGCTGTCCTGCTGCTGAATCAACAACTAACTTGCATAACCCTTGCCCTCTCACTATCTGAGATGGGGTGATTTCTAAGTCATACTCCTATAAGGAGGTGATCCAGTTAGCCCTCTTTTCACCTAGTTCCTTCTGCACTAACAGGTTCCTGACGACTGGGTAGGGGACAATGACTTTCATCCATGACTTCAAAAGATAGGACCAGAAGTTCTTGACTGCTTTGAAAATAGCGTAGGATTTCCGATCTACCGCTGGGTAATTAAGTTCAGCGCCTTTGAAAGTGGAGCTCATAAAGGCAATGGGTACTTCATTATTATCGGCATTCTTTTGGGTTAGGACGGTGGCATAGGAATGGTCAGAAGAAAAAGTGTAGAGTGTAAAGTCTTGAGAAAAATCAGGGCTCATGAGAGATGGAGCGTCTATTATGGCCTTCTTTATTGCATTAAAAGCTTGATTTTCTAGGGGTCCCCAGTGATATTGGGTATCTTTCTTAATTAGGTTTTGCAAGGGTCTGACCATTTCGGAGAAGCTGGGGACAAATCTTCTCACAAAGTTAATCTGTCTAAGAAAGACTGCATAGATTTTTTGGATGTAGGAGGGGGAAGTTTTGTGATGACCTGAGTCCTTTCGGGGTCGATAATCATCCCTTCGCTTGACACAATAAATCCTAAGAGTTTACCCTGCTCTACTGCAAAGATGGATTTTTTAGGATTCAAGGAGATGTCGTATTTACGACATCGTTGTAGAACGACTCGTAAGTGAGCTAGATGATTGGTTTTGTTTTTAGAAAAAATGGTAACATCATCTAAGTAAACTACGACGGACTGATTGATAAAGCCTCGAAAAGCGATGTCCATCGCTCTCTAGAAAGTGGCACCAGCATTAATCAATCCAAAGGGCAATTTTCGATAAGCATAAGTGCCCCATGGGGTAGAAGGTAGTTTTAAGTTGGTCCGATGGAGACATCAGGACTTGGTTGTATCCTGAGAAACCATCCAGTAAGGATAGCCTCTCAGAACCAGATACCTGTTGAAGGATCTGTTCCATGGGTGAGACAGGGTAGTTGTCTTTATTAGATGCTCTATTAAGGTTTCGAAAATCAACGCCGAGTCGGATTTCCTCACTTTTCTTCCAGACTGGGACAAGGTTAGAAACCCATTGGGTGTGCCTAACTAGAAAAATTATCTTAGCATTTAGAATCTTATTCAATTCTTTTTGAACGGTCGGTTCGAGCTTAGGTTGCATTTTTCTTAATTTTTGTTGGAAGGGTAAGGTTTGGGGCTTCATAGGAATGACATGTTGTATGATGTTAGGGTCAAAAGTTTTAAGGTCATCATATGTCCATGCAAAGACATCTTTAAATTCTTTGAACAATTTAATAAATGCAAATTTTTCTTGTTCAGAACATCCTACCCCTAGATTAATGCACTGCGGATTGTCCTTAGTTCCTAAGTTTACTTTCTTATAAGATAATGAGGAACTATTGGTTTTACAGTTGACCGTCTTTTTAAATTTGTCTTGAAGATCATAAAACTTCTCTAATCTAACTATAGATTTAGTGTAATGACCCTTTTCTTATTACTGTGAATAATTTCATAAATAATCCTAAACATTAGCTAAATTATAATTAATTATTATATAACCTTAATTGATTACAAGTTATTAATTAATTATGTTGATTATACTTAGCTGAAGTGTGATTATCTCCTTGATTAGGGGTTAATGAATGAGTAATTATTAAATGAGACATTAAATAATTAATTATTAAATTAATGGTTAGTGATTAATTGATTATTAATTAAAGTAATTGATTAATTATGTATTAAAATGGGGGAAAATAAAATATA
>ML783412.1:373897-401950 GCA_009831015.1 Picea engelmannii | reverse complement strand
GTAAAATGAACATTAAGTAAAGGATAAGGCCATTAAAGAGAAATAAATGTATGGATAAGGGGTTTGGTGAGGAGTAAAGGTGCGAGGGCGGTGAAGGAGGCATAAGGGAAGGAGGAGGATTCATTTTGGGGGGATTCATTCACAAGTCTAGGAGAGGAGATTTTGGGGAGCATGGGGAGAGTGAGTTAACAGTGGTGACAGTGGGATTTACCGTGCACACCGGGGCTGAGGGGTTTTGGGCTCGGAGGGCTAGGATGTCCATAGATGTCCTAGGGCCAGGCGTACTGGTCGGCAGGGTGGCTGGTTTGGGGTGTCTTCAGGAGCAAGGAGCAAGCTGCGGAAGAGGAGCGAAAGGGCAGATTCAAGCGAAGGGAGACAGCATCAGAAAGAGGTATTCCACCTGTTATGCAATTTGTCATGTAAATTTAGCTTGTTATGCAAATGATTATGTAAATTGTTAATTTATTTATAAAAAAATGGGAGCGAATATGCTAGATTAAATAAAAATTTAGTAAATTACAAATTTACTATTCTATTTTTTTTTCTGGTAGTTTAATGAAATCCTGGTCACTACATTTAGGGATCGAGTTTACCATGTCCGATGAAGATTCAAGAGTTCTCGGATCTGGTATTATCGTGAAATCACGCAAATTGTCATCGTGCGTGTGCTCTGCTATCACCGCGTCTTGAAAAGTTTCTTCCATGTGAAGAAAGTTAATAATCTGTTGATCATCATCAAATACTCTCTAGTTCGTGATGTTGTTAGGTATTGATGGTCTGAACAACAGTTCGATGGAGAATGCATCTGGGGACAAGCCTTCTGCAAGAAAGAGTTTAGAAGCTACATTAGCTAATAGATCTGCTTCAGAATTATTCAATCTGGGAATAGAATTTATATTGAAAGAAGCAAATTTATTCATTAAATTCCATACCTCATATTGGTAGCTTTTGACATGTGGATATAGATAGTGGATATAATCTCTTACCTGTCTAACCACTATTTCTGAGTCGCCAAAGACGGTCAAATTTTGAATGTTCATATCTAAATCTTTTCTGAGACCTTGTAGTAAAGCCTCATATTTTGCATTATTATTAGTACATTCAAATTCTAACCTACATGCAATCAATGTTTTGTTACCTGCCGGATCGATAATAACGCAACCTGCGCCAGCTCCTTCTTTGGACTTTGACCCATCAAAATACAGAGACCAAATTTTATTTCCATCGGGTACATGAGACCGTTGCGTTGAAGCTGTTGGCTGCATATATGCTATAATCTCGGACTGTTGTTCAGGATTGGTGATAGGTGAAGCCTCGGCCATGAAATTGCCGAAGAAGGTGTCCATCGCTTGTACTTCGGGTGAATCAACAGAAGGTGTAAATGGTTCATTGGGATTGTTCAAATCTGTGACCGTGAACTTAAGGTAGCGTTCACAATTTACCTTGATCTTATTAGGCTTGTCATTCTCTGGAAGCCATAGGTGAGAACAATCTATCGCGAAATAGTCGTGTAGCTGTTTCGACCAGTCCCTGCTTAAACATAGACCATACAGTTCTGGAATATCCACAACAATAATATCAATAACCTGATGAACCTTGGGGTTAGACGATAATCTAATAGGCACATTCTTTAGTTCAGCTATAACTTTAACATTTGTACGATCAAGTTGTATGATTTTTAAAGTAGAGGGTTCAACTTCAGCTTTAATCTTCTGGAAAACAGACCATGGTATCACATTAGATGACGCTCCTGAGTCTACCATACAATTGTGCACGTTTCTATTAAATATTTCGAAAGTTAACAAAAATGGAGGTACATTTTTGCGAGTACTAAGAGTGGTAGCTTGTGGCTTTTTACTCACAGTTTCTAAAGCTACTTTATCTACATTATTTACATCATTTACATTACTTACATTACTTATAGGAAGGCTTCCTTTATCTTGATGATCAGGGTTGTTTTTAGTGTAAGTCTTCTGAGGAACCTTGTTCTGCACAACCTTGTTACCACTTGAATTACCATTTTTTCCATTCTCTGAGATATTTTGTAACATTTTTTGTAGCAGAAATGGAAATTTCAATAACTCATAAACATAAATGTTAGCTCTCAACTTTTTTAGATCTTCAACTACATCATAATCTAAGTTGGGGTTCACATTACTCTGTATAGTCTCAGCTGATTTAGATTGCTTTGGAAGCGAAGTTGTAGTGTTTTCGACAGAAGGTTTGTTTGTTGTCTTATTCCTGGTATTATAGGGATGTATTGTCTCGAAGTTAACTTGAAAGATGCTATCCAAGAAGTGTCCAAAAATGTTTGGAGAAGACTCCTCTTCTTGAACTGTCTCTTGTTCAACTACCTCCTAAGGAATCTCAGGAGGCATCAAGTTATCTTGGGCTTCTAGAATTGTTTGAAGGGTGCATTACAGACTTTCTAGATTAAGGCCTTCGGTGGTTGGATTAGGTCGGTTGGTGGGAAAAGGATTCCAAAACAGGGGCTTGTAAGTTCCTTTGCTCAAGGAAGCTTCTTCGGTCCTCCTTTTTAAGTCTATAACTTGATTTGATAGTTTTTGAACAACTTTAGTTAAATTTTCTAAATCAGAGCTTTCATGTTGTGTTTTATTTTGAGTAGGTCTAGGGAGGATTTCAATCTTCTTTTTGGAAGAAGAACTAGTCTCAGTTTCGTTGCTAGTAGAGTCTTTAAGACTAAGTATGTCTTTTTCAATCTGGCTGGCCTCCTCGAAGGCTTCTAACAACGTGGCTTTCTTAGATCGTTTAACCCAAATAGCTATACTTTGATGCAAATCTTTAGTGTAGTATGCTATTATAAGATTCTCAGTGGACATGGAATCAGCAGGGATTTGGTTTTTAAGTGTTAATAATCTTTTATTAAAGTCTTTAACCTTTTCTTTTGGGTTCATTCTTAAGCTAGAAAGGTCTATGACTAGGACTTCTGAAGGCTTACCATATTCAAACTTCTCCAAAAGGCATGACTCAAACTTTTCCCAAGACATGATGGTATGGGGTTGTTGGGCAAAGTACCATGTGGATGCATTACCCTCGAAATTATAGGGGAACAACCTACAGACAACGTCTTCATGTTCGAAATTGCGGAGTCTTATGGCTAACATAAAACTTTTAATGTGATCTTCAACGATCTGTTTTGAGTCAGGGTCAAACTTGGGAAGCCATTTCTCTGAATGTTTAGGTAAGGGATGCTAAGCTCCAGGTACAACTACGACATATTGATGAAGCCAAGGTCTAGCAGGGTTGTTCTGATTTTCCATTGGTGTAGTGAGTGTGGAAGGATGAGAAGGGGAACTTCCTTCGTCAGAGGAATCTCCTCCAGAAGAGGAAGGAAATGATGAAGGTGGTGAAGGAGGTATCCCAAATCCTCCTGTAGCAGGATTTAGGATTGGATCTGTAGGATTCACAGTGAGATTAGTGCCTCTTAATTGTTCTATGATATCATAGAAATCCAAAGGTTGTTCCAACGGATGGTTAGGTTGCCTCAAACGGGATAAGGCACTATGAGTTCTTATAAGAGATTGACGGACAATCTCTTGTATATCACCACCTATAGGATTAGGGGTTGCTGACTCAACTGTGATCTGTGGATCGTTGGTTGATGTGGTTGTTGTTTGAAGGGTACTATTATCATTTGAATGGCTTCTAGTCACTATAGGTGAGCGATTAGGTGGTGGAGGAGTCTTGCGACTACCTCATGCCATTAATTAATTTCAGGCCCTCCTTCTAGCGCCATTTGTTGGCGGGCGAAATTGATCGTCCATCAACTAGGAGAGTGGATCTAGTCTGGGGTTGCCTAATAACCCAAGCCGTTTGGGATAACCCACCTTGACGGGCTTAGAGGCTCCGTTACCCAATCTAAGTCCTAAGAAAACACAAAAAAAACTACTCTAAATTAACTAATCTAACTAAAAACAACTATTAAAACAAACTAAAACAAATCTAACTATTCTATATACAATCTACTATCTAATAATATACTAACTCTAAGAAATTAAATATCTAACTACTAACAGAAATAAATCTTATTCACAAAATGTACAATCTTTACAATTTACAGAATATAAATGAGTTTTTCAGGTTTTCATCCAAATCTGTAAATTGTAAAGATTGTACATTTTGTGAATAAGATTTATTTCTGTTAGTAGTTAGATATTTAATTTCTTAGAGTTAGTATAGTATTAGATAGTAGATTGTATATAGAATAGTTAGATTTGTTTTAGTTTGTTTTAATAGTTGTTTTTAGTTAGATTAGTTAATTTAGAGTAGTTTTTTTTTTTGTTTTCTTAGGACTTAGATCGGCTAACGGAGCTGCTAAACCCGTCAGGGTGGGTTATCCAAAACGGCTTGGGTTTTTAGACAACCCTGGACCGGATCCACTCTCCCAGTTGAAAGATGGTCAATTTCGCTCGCCAACACATGTTGACCACTAAAAATATACTTTCGCTTCCCTGCACTCTAGGAAGACCTGTAATTAAGTCCATAGAAATGCTCTCCCATTTCTGCATCGGAATGGGTAGAGGCTGAAGTAACCCTGCGGGGTGTGTCTGCTGAGACTTGTTCTGCTGACAACTCATGCACTCTCGGATTTGTTTCAGTACATCATCCTTGAGAACCTTCCATGATAATCTCTCCCTAATCTGCTGATAAGTTTTGAAAAATCCTCGATTGTCGGTTGTAGGTGAATCGTGAAAAAACTTCATAACCTTCCCTTTTAAGGTAGATTCTCAAGCCAAGTAGATTTGTTCCTTGTAGAAAATGACATCGTCTAACACCCGGTATCTATCATCAACTACCTGTCCATCCAGTACTTCACAAGAAAACTTGCTTTTGGAGTACTCCACCTGTTACCCATAATTTTGGTCATCATGATGATGTATTAATAATGGTGTACTCAAGCTCTTCATTAGAACTTTCTCCTGAGAAAAGTTACTTTATTCTCTTTCCAAAAATATCATTTTTGAAGAAGGTTCGCAGGCTGCTAGTATAGTTGCCTGCGAGAATGTATGATTCTCGCAGGCTGCCTTAAGCCAGGGTGAGAGAAGTTTACACTGTGTATAACTGCTAGGGTGCGAACGCTTTCTAAAGAAGGGAAAAAGATGAATTCTTGAATCTTCTAGAAGGGAATCTTCTAGAAGGATGAGATGGTATTCAAATGGTTATCTAAGTATTGGATTTCCTGATATTTTGGGATCATTCTTATCTAAGTAACTAATTCATTCTCTCCTATATATTGAGGGGATTCTCATGGAAAAGGTTAGAAGAAAACAAGCAAGATATTTATTGGAGAATTAGTGAAAGATTATGTCAAGGATTGAAGCTACATCAGCTAGGAAACTACAGCAAATTTATCAAAGGTGGTTGATCTTCTTCATGCAAGTGAGAAAGTGTGTGTGTCAGAGCCAAGGGCCATCGAAAGGAAGTTTGCAACATCAAGGCTCAGGTTGTAATATTTACTTTCCATCAATATAATACAGTAATGTGTCCCTTTCCCATAAAGTTAGTTCTACTTTATTGTATAACTCCTTGATCATATACATAGATTGACTGTTGAATAGATTATGCTTTCTTCACTTCGGTTGGTTTGTATTGTTTTGATCTTGACTATATGAGAGCACTGGAGCGAATCAGGAGCAACAAAGATCAAAGGAAGCGATCATAAGGTATGTTCTTTAATCGTACCTCCTAGTACATTCAATAGTTAAAATCTAGGGAAAGAGTATCATTATGTCTTGCTTTGTTTTAGATCTAGGTGGATCTAGGGAGATCGTTTTGTTTCTGCACTTACGGATTTATCCAATAACACCACCAACAAATGTGCCTTTCATTATTTGTCAATATCCATCATCGAACACCTCACTAGCCTCCTGGACAAAGCATATGCTACGAAGTTCCTTTTTCCTTTAACATACTCAATGTCAAAGTCAATGGATTGGATATTTGATACCCACTTTTCTTATCTCTCGGTGAGATCTTTCCGATCCAAGAAATAATTCAAACTATTGTGATCATTCTTCACTACAAACTTGCTACCCAACAAATACTGCCTAAATTTGGTTAAGGCATGCATGATTACTAGAATTTCCTTGATGTAAATCAAATAGAGTCTCTCTGAATTACTAAAATTCCTGCTCTTGAACACAATGGGATGGACCCCTACAAAAATTACTCAAATCCCCACCTCTCATGTGTTTCACTCTAATACAAACGAATGAGAGAATCCAGAAGGGATAGAATAGGGAATGTGCTCATAACCTGCTTAATTTTCTCAAAAGTGTGTTGTGACTCATTCGTCCAATGAAAAGAACCTTTCTTGGTTAAATCTGTGAGTGGTGCTCCCAACTATGAAAAACCCCTAACAAACTACATGTAGTAACTATATAACCCAAAGAATCCATTCAGCTCTGTGAGGTTTTTGGGTGTTGACCAATCCAGAATACCCCTGATCTTCTCCTGATGAATCTGTACTCCCTTCTCACTGATGATATGCCCCAAGTATAGTAGTTCTCTCATCCCTATCTCACACTTGGAATCATTGGCATATAATGACTATTCCTACGCAATGCCCAAGACCTCCTCCAAGTGTGCCATATTCTCATCCCATGTCTTGTTGTAAATCAAAATGTCATCGAAGAATACCAAAAGGTACTTCCTTAGCTGCCCCTAAAGATGTGATTCATGTAAGACTGAAAGGTGGTTGGTGCGTTGGTCAACCCAAATGGAATGAACAAGGAGTCAAAGTGCCCAAAATGGCATCTGAACACTATCATCTCTATGCCATGCTCTTTAATGTTGATCTAATGATATCTTGACCGCAAATCAATCTTTGTGAAGAAAAATGCCCCATGTAGCTCGTCCATCAACTCATCTATGCATGGAATGGGGTACATATTCTTGATTGTTTTCTTATTGAGGGCTTTGTAGTCTATGCACATCCTCAATGTGCCACGTTTCATCAGTACCAGAATGCCTGAAGAAACAAAGGGACTTTGTGAAGCCCTAAATAGTGGCACATGACCCCTTAATTGGGGAATATTACATTAGTAATGTTATTTTATTTATGATGGCTTGTGTCCATTAGTTGTAATTGTACCTCATATTCTCCTATATATACCAAGGAGACATTTTCATTTGGAATCATCTTGTACTTGGACATTTATGTGGTATATACAGAGGTTTCCCCCTCAAAGAGGATTATTATTTGAAATTGTCTCTTTTTTAAGGAGTTGAGTACTTATTCTAAGGTTTTTCTATGTTATATTGATATTTGGTTTTTAACATATGGTATCAGAGCTCAAGGTCTTGGGGTTTCACTGCTACATCTGAGACACCTTGGAATTTTCGCTATAATTTTTTTTTCTACGAGATTTCAGAAGGAACCCCTTGGAGAATATTTAGTAGATGAATCAAGATACTTTGGGTTAAAATTTCATATTTTGAGGCCTTATACTTTTGGATATACAACCTATGTAAGATAGGGTTCTGGAATCATCCTGAATTGAATCATCGTGGAATTTTTGTTATCATTTGTTTTTTGTAACATTTCAGACCCTGAAATCTGTAGGTTATTCACATAAATAATTAAGGTATCTATGATAAAAATTTCATCTTTTGAGTCATATTCCATTTGTAGATACACCCTATGGAAGATAGGGTATCTGACTAGTCATATTGACTAGTCTCATGCAGGTGTTCCAGGTAAAACAATAATAAATTCTTCCTATGGTATCCAAATTGATTGATACTGGCTACATTGGATAGTGGACATTCCGTAGCATTTCTGGTGTGATTTTCATAATTGTACATCAATTAGTTTGTGCGGGGCACGCTATACAAGGGAGATCTCCTGGAAAGTCCCAAAATCAACAAATTGTGGGGAAATTAGCATAAATTCCACTTGGCACATCCAATTTTGATCAGACCTGTGGCATTATAGAGAAGAAATATCAAAGAAATACAAAAAAAAAAAATTCATACCCAAAAGGGCCGAAACTTTGGAGATACAACATAAGAAATATTGTATAGCAGAACCACCTCAAAATCAAGGTTTAAAAGTGATACTTGGCCAACATGCCACCCAAAAAAGGAACTTATACACCAAATAATCCTCCATATAGTCCTACTTGGACTCCTGATGAAGGTAAAGACATGCATAGGTATAGAAATGAATTACAAAAAAAGAAAATGAAAAAAGATGAACTACAAGGGATGATGGATTCAACTGAAACTAAATTGGAGGCAATAATAGATACTAAGATGGATGGATTAAAAAGGGAGATCATGGAAGGATTGAAAAAATTCCTAATAGAGAGGACACTTGAAAGTGAAAACGTATCCCATTAAACTCATGATGAGGACACAAGGAAAATGAATCAAAAATGGAGAAACTCCAACTTTGGGTTGAATACCAACCATGTTCCTAAGATCGATATGAGGAAGTTTGATGGCAAGGTCCCAATCAAATGGATAATTTAGATGGAGCAATTCTTTGATCTACATAAGTTGCCACATACACGAAAGGTACAAATTGTTTCTTTATATTTAGAACCCAATCATTTTGTATGGTATCGATGGATTTGTTCTCGCAAATCACTCGTCACTTGGACAATTTTCACGGAATAAATGATAGCACACTATGATGATACAAGGAGAAATACATTCTTTAGCCAATTGATAATCTCAAGAAAAAGGGTTCAGTTATAGAGCACATTGAGATTTTCCAATGATTGAATATAAAGGTAACAAATATTCCAGATGAGCACTTGATTGATGTATTCACAGGAACTTTAAAGGATAACATTCAATAAGAGGTTATCCTTTGGGAACCCAAATCATTGGAGAATGCATTTAGGGTGGCAAGAAATGTTGAAAGTAAAAATATGGCTATGGCTACTAGAAGGACCAATCCTAACATCTATCTAGAGAATAATGCTCCTTGTTCTAAAACACCTCAACCTACAAGGTTGACACCTCAAGAATTTGAGGAAATAAAAGCAAAAGGTTTATGCTTTAATTGTGACAACAAGTACAGTAAGGGACGTAAGTGTGGTGAGAATAAATTATTCTACATAGATTGTGAAGAGGAAGAAGAACAATAACAATAACAAGAACCATCTCAAGATGAAAATGTAGAAGCGATTTCTTATGAAGAGTTGACTCCCACGATATCGTGTAATGCATTGGATGGAATTAGAAATCCTCAAACCCTCCATATCGAAGGCTATATCAAAAATAAAAACGTAATATCCCTAATTGATTTTGGTAGTACTCATAATTTAATTCACTATAAATTAGCCTAAGATCTCAATTGCTTTGTATATCCAGCGCCAGAGTTTCAAGTAATGATTGCAGATGGAGGAACTATCAATTGCTCAGGAAAATGCAATAAGATCAATTTTACTATGGGGTAATATGTAATTAATAGTCTAATGATTGCTATACCCATGGGTCGTGTTGATGTCCTACTAGGAATCCAATGGTTGCAATCATTAGGAACAATGGATTTTAATTTTCAAGAACTTTTCATGAAATTTTCTTTGGAAGGAAAATGAATTGAGTTAAGAGGTATCACAGGGAAACCTAATAAGGTGATAAGATCTAATGGGATGACAAAATTATTGAAAAAGGGGCATCAAGGTGTTATTGCACAAATATGCTCACTAGATGTTCAAACATCTAAGCCATCTATTCCCCTAGATCTCAAAGGGATCATTGATAAACATTCAAAAGTATTTCAAGATATTCCCAAAGGTATTCCAACCACTCGAACTCATGATCATGTTATTCACCTAATTCCTGGGAGTGTTCCTCCTAATATCAGGCCGTACATATACCCTTATGCCCAAAAGAGTGAAATTGAGCATATGGTTGAAGAAATGTTAGAGGTTGGAATTATTAGACCTATCAAAAGTTCTTACTCTGCACTGGTGGTAATGGTATGCAAGAAATACGTCTCATGGCGCATGTGTCGAGATTATAGAGAACTCAACAACACTATTAAAGATAAGTTTCCCATTCCTATCATTGATGAATTGTTAGATGATCTACATGTAGAAATCTATTTCACAAAGTTTGATCTGCATTCAGGGTATCATCAGACTAGAATGAAGGAAGAAGATATCCCAAAAACAACATTTCGAACTCATGAAGGCCATTATGAATTTTTGGTCATGACTTTTGGCCTTACAAATGCACCTTCCACATTCCAAAGGTTGATGAATTCCATTTTCAAGCCCTTCCTTCGAAAATTTGTGTTAGTATTTTTTGATGATACACTAAGCTATAGAAAGTCTTGGCAGGATCATGTGTGACATGTTGACAAGGTGCTACAACTATTAAAGGAGCAACAACTATATGCCAAACCTTCCAAATGTTTCTTTGGGGTGAAGGAGGTAGATTATTTGGTTCATGTTGTATCTCATGAAGGTGTCAAGGTAGACCTTAACAATATTAATGCCATGATGGACTGACCAATTCCCAAAACATTGAAGAATCTTAGAGGATTTTTGGGTTTGACAGGTTACTACCGCAAGTTTGTTCGAAACTATGGGAGAATAACATCACCTTTAATGGAAATAAATAAGAAGGATGCATTTTCATGGACCCCAGAGGCAACTAAAGATTTTAAACAACTTAAAGAGGTGATATGTAAAGCTCCTATATTGACCAAACCAGACTTCACAAAAACCTTTGTTATGCAATGTGATGCCTCAGGAAATGGCATTGGTGTTGTCCTAATGCAAGAAGGAAGGCCTCTGGATTTTGAAAGTCATCCACTCAAGGGAAAGGACTTACACAAACCAATTTATGAGAAGGAAATTATGGAAATACTACATGCATTGAAGAAATGGCACCTTTACCTAATAGGTAGGCACATCAAGGTCAAAATAGATCATTATAGTCTTAAATACTTATTGGAACAAAGCCTATCTTCATAAGAACAACAAAAATGGGTGACCAATATCTTGGGTTATGATTTTGAAATCATCTATAAAAACATGGTGAAAACCCCCTTCCCTCCTTTGGGTGGGAATGACCTCCCAATCTAGGATCATTCAAGTCATCGAACTAGATGGTTCATCGGGATTTTGATGGAACCGATTTCAACTTGACACAAACCCTTTTTACTTCATCGACACCTGCAGACCCTCTCCTTGTGATTTTAACTCTTACGCCAATGGAATTATCTCTCAATACTAAGATCCTCCCTTGGTGTCACCATGGACTACAACCGTGGACCAACTCCCTTCGCGACCCCACACTTCGGGACTTTCACGAGTTGCTTCCTCCTTTTCCCAATTTCTAAATCGGTGAATAATCTGGGACCAGATCTATGGTCCACACTCCTCTTGCGATCAACGGTTGCGATCACTTCACGATTTATAAATTTTCAAGTCCTCTCATCTCCCAACTCCACTTGTCCCATCTTGCAAATCAATGATACGTCAATCCAACTCCACGTGTTCTTCTCGATGGATGGATAATATTCCTCCGGCTCTCAGATCTTCAGGATTTCCTCTCGACTCTTCTATAAAGGGTTACTCCTTCGAAATATGTGACTCTCTTCCACGTGCCTTCCATATCTAATGTCCTAGATTTGAATCGCTCTTCGCAACTTCACTAAGATACTTGTTTTCTCCCGACAAAGTTTTCGAAGCTTTTGCTCCCAAACTTCTTGATATTATGCCACCTGTATTCTCCTCAATGATGGATGACTTCTCCACCTTCGGGACTTCAGAAATTCCTTGAATTCTTTGCACACTTAGCAAAAATTCACCTTTCCGGACTTGGACTGTTCTCGAACTCTTTTCTCCACAACTTGTAGAGTTTTGTGCAGGCTTCCTCTTGCGATTTTTCCCGGCTTGAAAACTTCCATGGTTATGCGTTCCCCTGTGAGTTTCTCATGCCTTCCTAGTAGCTTATCTCTCTACTTCCTGAGCTTATAAGCTAAACTCACAACACCTTAGGTGCACTCCTTGCACTAGGCTCAGTCCTTCGACGAATTCTCTCTTAGCCTTATGGAAAGGTTTAAGGAATCTCATTTCCTTTTTTGACACACTTCTTTCAAAGCCTTCCTTCACGAGAATGTTGAGAAATTCTACGATTCTCCAACACCTTCAACCGTGTTGCTCCTAGGTATGCTTGTGGTAGCTCGATGCCCTCCTTGTAGAGTATTCTAGAGTGTTCAGTAACTCTGAATTATGCTACTCTCCACACAGTCTTTCTTTTCAAGGAACATAACCGCCTTGAAATTTTTCCCTAAGTCTCTAAATTAATATGGTGTGCCCTCCTGGAAACTTCTCTTCTGACTCCACTGAGGTCATAAAACGCACTCCTTGCATTAGCTTATAGAGTTTCCAATCTCTGTCGTGCACTCCTTGCACTTAGCCTAGAGAACCAGACTTCACTCAACACACTCTCGGACAGAAAACAATATCCCTATCCCTACAGACGATTTCTAACATTCATCTACAATTCAAATTCATGTAAAAGGCATTCCTAACACACCACCCATTGAACATAAAGATAAAACATGAAAAAATGTCATTTTCTATTAATGGTAGAACATCAAATTACAATCGTAGAGTCAGAGTTGCAACTGAGTCTCGGCTGTCTGCATTTCTCTCCCTACAACATGACTTATCCAACCTGACCAACCTCTACTTTTCTTATAATACAAATATTTATACAAGAGGGGCTCTATGATCTTCCCTCGCAAGCGAAACTAATGGTGTCAAATTAGCATTCAAAATGCCTATCGAAAAAGAAAATTACAATGATGGAAATCTTCTCCAAATAAGATGCATATCCCTTCTCCCTTCAGCCTATTAATGTTGACCTCATCTCCATCTTGTGCGAAAGCACAATTTGGCTCTTCCAACTTGTCTTTAATTAATTCCTAGATCACACCCTGGATTCTCAAGGCAAAATGAAAGGATGACACCTCTCCTTCCTTGAGTGGGCACCATGCATGTTAATTAGTTGGTGCGTGCTGAGGTGAATTGATGCTCCTGTATCATACTCCACAGTAGCAAAAATCATGAGATCCTGCTCATGAGATTTCCAACGTGGTTGAAATCCACCTTGATCCCAAATTTTCTCTTGGAATTGTCTCTCGACTACTCTGCTCCGTTGCTTTTGTTCTTGCATCTTCCTCGTTGCTCGTGCATTTTTTTGTTCACCAAGATTCCTCTTGCTGACCAATTCCTTCGTTGAATCCAAAATCAACTTCCTTATCTCCTCGATCACCTCATCCAACTGCTCCACCGACTGGTTCTTTTGTTGCAGACTAGCTTGCTGCACTCCCTCCTTGTCGATGGGTGAATCACACTGACTTCCAAAGACATATTCTTCCTTTGTGGCCTTCTCTTTCCACTCTACTGCAGTCTTCACTCCTACAGGCTCCTCATCACTAAACTGCTACTCAACTACCACTTCTCTTGACAAATTCACTCCTTCTAGTCCTTTGGTTGTTCCCATTCCAACTTCCTCCATCTATGACTCGTTTTGTTGTATCTCCTCTGGCATGGCTATTTCTCGGAAACCACCTTCTGGTTCTGGATTTTCCAACCAATCCTCCAGTGCCTTTAACTCCAATTCCCATTGAGTCAATAAATCAACTAGGCATTCTCCTTATGTTGGGACAGACATCGGTATCTGTTTCATTTCCTTCATGACAGTCTATGTTGGCTGTCTTTCTGTCGCATCTGCAACATATGTGATAGCCTCTCCTCAGACACTTGGTAGGAATATCTCAACTCCTCCAAGAAGGAACCTTTGATCCTCCTCCTCTATGATGAAAGTTTATAACTTCTCATCATATTCATTCACCTGGCTCACAATTCTATGTGAATCTCCATCTAAGTGAGGTCTCTCTTGTGCCTCCTCTTCATCTGTCAATGAACTCTCAGTTGATCTCATATCTTCTCCCTTGCCAACCAAGAAATATGGGATGTCTCCTCTGCCCACCTGGTAGGCTATGAGATCCATCGATCCCTTCTCATTGCCCACCTGGTAACCTACGAGACTCTTGCCAGATCTCTTTCCCTTATGAATGAGGTTTTCAGCATGCCTCAACCACCTTTTTAACACCTGTTGTCGTCTTCTGGTCAATAACTTTTGAAAAGTACATTTAGCTATTCTCTTCAAAGGTAATTCATACCTCCAGTGTACCTTTGATTCTTGTTGCATCCTAAATAGAATCTTCTCCATCAGTGCTCGGATTTCATTGATATCCTTCTCCATCGCCACCTTTATCCTCTACAAATGGACTTCTACTTGGCCCTGCTTGTGACCTTAAATGGACATATTTATTTGTCTACATCCCACCTAGTTGTTTATCATCTATTGCATTCCTTGCAACAACTCCAACAGAGCATCGCACTCTATCTCCCTCACTCACAGAAATCAATTCTGCATCCACTCCTGCATATCCTTCTTCACTTGTTGTCTACAGGCGAAATCAAGCTCTGATACCACTCCTAGTGTTAGACTATCTCTCTCATATCCATTTGTCCACACTCTGCAGATGAAATCAAGATCTCATACAACTCTTGGTATCAGACTATCTCTTTCATCTCCCTTCATCCACACTTTGCAGACAAAATCAAGCTCTGATACCACTCTTGGTGAAAACACCCCTCCCTCCTTTAGGCTGGAAAGACCTCTTGGTCTAGGATCATTCAAGTATTCAAAATGGATGGTTCATCAGGCTCCTGATCGAACTAACTTCAACTTGACACAGGCCCTTTTTACTTCCTCGACACCCGATATGAGGCACCTGCAGACCCTCTCCTTGTGTTTTTAACTCTTACACAAATGACATTATCTCTCGATGCTAAGCTCCTCCCTTGATGTGAACACAAACTATGACTGTTCACCAACTCCCTTCATGACCCCGCACTTTGGGACTTTCATGAGTTGCTTCATCCTTTTCCCAATTTCCAAATCGACAAATACTCTGTGACCAAATATACGGTCCACACTCCTCTTGCAATCAACAACTGTGATCACTTCGTGAGTTCGGACTTTGTGATTCCTCTCATCTCCTAACTCCTCTTTCCCGACTTGCGAATCAATGATACGTCTATCCAACTCCATGTGTCCTCCTCGATGGACGGCTAAGATTCCTCTGGCTCTCCGCTCTTCAAGATTTCCTCTCGACTCTTCTCTAAAGGTTTATTCCTTTGAAATATGTGACTCTTTGCCACGTTCCTTCTAGATATAATAGCCTGGATTTGAATCTCTCTTTGCGACTTCATGAAGATCCTTGTTTTCTCCTGACAAACCTTTCGAAGCTCCTTCTCCCAAACTTCTTGATATTCTTCCACCTATGTTCTCCTTGACGATGGATGACTTCTCTTCTTTTGGTACTTCGGCAAGTCCTTGACTCCTTTTCACACTTAGCGCAAATTAAACTTTCGAGACTTGGAATCTTCTCGAACTCTTTCTCCGCTCCTTGAAAAGTTATACACAAACTTCCTCCTGCGACTCTGCTCAACTTGAAAACCTCCAAGGTTTTGAGTTCCTCCATGAGTTTTTGGTGCCCTCCTAGAAGTTTCTCGCTCTAATTCCTGAGATTATAAGGTGAACTCACAACACCTTAGGTGCACTCCTTGTGCTAGGCTCATTCCTTCGACGAATTCTCCCTTAGCCTTATGGAAAGGTTTAGGGCATATCCTTTCCTTTGTTGACACGCTTCTTGCAAAGCCTTCCTTCACCAAAATTTTCAACAATTCTAGGATTCTTCAATGCCTTCAACTTTGTTTCTCCTGGGTATGCTCATGATAGCTTGATTCCCTTCTCACAGAGTATTCCAGAGTGTTCAGTAACTCTGATCTATGCTACTCTCCACACAATGTTTCTTTTCAAGGAACTTAACCACCTTGAAATTTCTCCCCGAGTCTGTAAATTAATATGGTGTGCCCTCCTGGGAACTTATATTCTAACTCCACTGAGTTCAGACACCCACTCCTTGCATCGGATTACAAAGTTTCCAATCTCTGTCGTGCACTCCTTTCACTTATCCTAGAGAACCAGACTTCACTCAACACACTCTCAGATAGAAAACAATATCCCTATCCCTGCAGATGATTTCTAACATTCATCTACAATTCAAATGCATGTAAAATACATTCATAACACACCACCCATTGAACAAAAAGATAAAATAGGAAAAATTTTCATTTTCTATTAATGGTAGAATGTCAAATTACAATAGTAGACTCTGAGCTGCAACTGAGTCTCAACTCTTTTCATTTTTGTCCTTGCAACATGACTTATCCAACCTGACCAACCTCTACTTTTATTACAATACAAAAATTATACAAGAGGGGTTCTATGAGATTCCCTCGCAAGCTAAACTAATGGTGTCAAATCACCATTCAAAATGCCTATCGAAAGGGAAAATTACAATGATGGAAATCTGCTCGAAATCAGATGCAAATCCCTTCTTTCATCTGCCTATTAATGGTGACTTTATATCCATCTTGTGAAAAATCATGATTTGGAACTTTCAGCTTGTCTTCAATTAATGCCTAGATCACTCCCTATATTCTCAACAAAAAATGAGAGGACGATGCCTCTCCTTCCTTGAATGTGCACCACGCGCATTAATTATCTTGCGCATGCTGAGGTGGAGTGATGTTCCTGCATCAAAAAGGGAAGAAAAATGTTGTGGAAGATGCACTCTCATGCGCATCTTAATTATCTTGCGCATGCTGAGGTGGAGTGATGTTCCTGCATCAAAAAGGGAAGAAAAATGTTGTGGAAGATGCACTCTCAAGAAAGGATGAAGATGTTCATTCCTTTCTCTGTGTTATTGTGACCATCCAACCCAATTCAATAATAGAAGCGAGGGATGAATGGAAGAATGACAAAAATGTGTGGACCCTCATTCAAAGGTTGCAGAAGGATTACAGTGCATCAAATACATTTACATGGAAAAATGATTCACAAGAACTCCCAAATCAAACCAAATGTGCTATTGGAATTGCACACCTCTTCGGTATGATGGAAATTGGGATTTTTGAAAACCTACCATAGGGTCAAGAAGCAATTTTTTTGGGATGTCCTTAAAACTAATGTTAAAAGGTTTATAGTGGAATGTTTGGTTTGCCAACAAAATAAGGTGGAAACAATTAAGAACCCATGTCTTTTACAACCATTATCCATACAAGGTTAGCATTGTGAGTGTTAGAATATAGAAGATTGTCCTCGTTTTACAATTGATGATACCCTCGTCACCCAACCATTGGCCGAAGCCACCCTCAGAGCACCTTGACCTTGACTGAGAAGAGAATCCTGGTAGAAATCCAATAGAGAAGAGAGGCTAATGCACCAATCAAGAAAATAGAAACTAAGCTGAACAGATGATCCCACCCAGAAGCTAGTGCACCACTTCCCAGCTCTCCCAGAGACTTGCGCACCAAACTGATGCTGCCTACAACTGCCTGTGCAGACTTATCTCTCACTGCAACTGATGAGATGTGAATAATGAAAAATGGTGCCCTGTATTTATGGCGAACTGGGCAGGCTAATTGGGGCCGAATTCTCCTTCTGGGTATCAATAAATTCAATTTAAATGTATTTGTTCAGCCGACAACTTGTCTAGGGTTTACTTCAATTCTTTGCTTCCTTATGGAAGATTCTAGTCTCGTCATAAGTCACAATAGAAGTTCATACCTCCCGAAGCTACCATAATATTAACACTCCCTCCTACCTAAGGAGGTATGGTCTCGAGCACAATAGACCATTCAACTGGTAGCATTATGAGCACCTGTCATTACTATCCAACTGGATAATCTCCTATGACAACTGGTACAAAATCAATTAATAGAAAACACCTGTGTCTATTAAGGTAGTATGCAACTACTCAAACTGTGAAACATAATCACAAACAGTAGCATATCTACTGTCATTTGTTCTTCATAACAAACATCTGATAACAACCTGCATAGAAACAATGTTATGATAAAAATTGAATCATCTGGGCCAATCTTTCACTCACCTCTGTGAGATCTGAAAGAATGTCTACCCTTAGTATAGAATATCAACAATGGGCTATCTACCACATTCTTCTCAAGGAAGAAGGATTTTTTTTTTTCTAAGCCTGGACCATTTCTCACCCTGGGCCATTCTTCCTACACTAATTAAAGTGCACCCTGGATAGAATGTATAAACCCTAAGAAATGTTTGGACCATTCCTCTGACACTAAACAAAGTGTAAGCTAGAGAGAATGAGTCTTCCCTAAGGAATGACTATCCTTGACTGCTGAGCCTGGACTATTCCCCACCCTGCGCCATTCCTCCGACACTAAACAAAGTCTAACCTGGAGAGAATGACTCTTCCCTCGAGGAATAACTGTCTGGACCATTCCCCACCCTAGGCCATTCCTCTGACATTAAACAAAGTGTATCCTGGAGAGAATGTATAACCCTCAAGGAATGCTTTTCCTGCATCAACCTCCAAAACGGACCATTCTTCGAAACTGCTCACAACTGTGAACTTTGAAAGAATGACTGCTCAGCGAGGCAGACCATTCTACTTGACCACTACTCAGAGTGACTACCAAGAAGAATGATTGTCCTAGACCACTCCCCATGTTAACCACAATGGGAAGTCATTGTCTATGATACATCAACAATCAGTTTCCCTCCCATGTTAACTACAATGGGAAGTCACTTTCTATTAGAAATCTCAATCCACTTTCCGAATAGGAAAGCATCTATCCAATATGGACTAATTTTCAATTATAAAATAAATAATGTTTTCAGTGCTCCCTCCTAACTGGAGAGTTATTTAAATCACAAAAATAAATGTTTTTCAAAAAAAAATTTCTGTACCTTCTCTTAGCTTGGAGAATCTTCTTCTTCAGCTAAGGGAGTTATTTCCATGATCCCCATCTTCTCTCGGAAATATGCAAACTTGATTCTGGATAGAGGCTTTGTCAGGATATCTGTTGTCTTCTCATCAGTGGGGATATACTCGGGCTTTACCTCTCCTTCTTGGAATTTATCTCTAATAAAGTAGTATTTGATCTCAATGTGCTTCGACCTTTCATGAAACACTGGATGTTCGGATAATCTTATGCAACTCTGATTATCACAATATATTATGGTTGATTCTGGAGTCTGATCAAATAAATTGGATATTAACTTCCTTAGCCATACTGCTTCTATGCATGCTTCACAAGATTCCATATACTTTGCTTTTGTTGTACTGAGTGCGACTGACTTTTGTTTCATGTTGCCCCAAGATATCATAGTGGATCCCAAGATGAAACACATACCTGAAGTACTCTTTCTGTCTTTTGCACTTCCTGCTCAATCAGAGTTCATGAATCCATGAATTTGGATATCACTGGATGCGGTATATCTCAAACCATAGTTTATTGTCCCACGAATATATCTTAGGACATGCTTTGCAGCTATCCAATGTTCTTGTCTAGGTTCCACCTAGAACTGACTTAATGTATTTACAACAAAGAAAATATATGGTCGAGTATTTACCAAATACATCAATGATCCAATTAGTTGTCGATATAGAGATGGATCTACTAGAACGGAATCTGGAACTTTCACTTTTCTTATATCTCCATTCAAAGGAGTTTCCATGGATTTACAGTCCATCATTCCAAACTTCTGAAGGATCTTTATTGCATACATTCCTTGTCCAAGAAATACTTCACCATCCTTATGCCATACTTCTAGTCCCAGGTAATAGTGCATGAGACCTAGATCTTTCATATCAAATTCAGAGGCTAAATCCTTCATGCATTGGATGATTAGAGATTCTTCACCTATTATGAATAGATCATCAACATATAATAGTAGAATCACAGGTGCGTTGTCCATGAATTTGTAATAAAGGTTTGGATCTGCATGACTCTTAGAGAAAACAAGTCTTGTTAGATAGCTTTCCATTCTGGCATACCAAGCCCTTGGATCTTGCTTGATTCCATATATAGCTTCCTTCAATATGAAAACATGAGTGTCTCTAGAGTGTACCTCGAATCCTTGGGGTTGTTCAATATACACTTCTTCTTCAATAGCTTCATTGAGAAAGGCTGTCTTTACATCCATCTGGTGTAGATTCCATCCCATGGAAGTGACAAGAGATATGATAACTTTGATGGAGGTATACCTTGCCACCAGAGCAAAGGTTTCATCATAGTCTTCTCCCTCCTTCTGGGAGAACCCTCTAGTGACGAATCTTGCCTTATATTTATCCATGCTTCCATCTGCTACATGTTTGATCTTGTATACCCATTTTGAGGTTACCACTTATTTCTCTTTAGGTCTGGGTACAATTTCCCATACTTCATTTTTCATAATGGACTGGTGTTCTTCCACCCTGGCTTCTTTCCATTGTCCCATTTTAACTGCTTCTTCGAATGTATTAGGTTCTTCATCTAGAATTTTTTTCATGTATGTTGCATAAATTGAGAATCTTTTCGGTCTTTTGCTCTTCCTGGATGTTCCTTCTGGAACCTTGATTCTTTCTACATCTTGTAATGTAGCTTCAAGCCAAGCTGGTCATTTTTTGTTCTTTGGTATATTTTCTGGCTCAATGTTCTCACATGGCTCCATAGGATGATCAGGTTGATCCTTTTCATTATTTTTGCTTTCTGTGTTTTCTTCATTTGGTTCTTCAATTTATTCTTCTTCTATAGTTTCTTCAATAGATTTTCTGAAGGACATCGTTTCATTGAATGTTATGGCTCTGCTTACTTCTATCTTTTGTTGTTCTGGAATATATATTATGTAGGCTTTGGATGAATCACTATATCCCACGAATATCCCCTTCTTTCCCGAGGGTTCTAGTTTATTTCTTTTATCTTTGGGAATATTAGAGTAAACTTGACATCCAAATATTCTTAAGTTTTCTACATTAGGTTTCTTACCTGAGAATGCTTCTTCTAGTGTCATGTCCTTCAATATGTGATGAGGGATTTTGTTCTGTACGTATATTTCCATCATTGCTGCTTCTCCCAATAGAAACATGGATAGATCTTGATCGTTCAATAGGGCTTTTACTGTTTCTTCGATAGATCTGTTCTTTATTTCTACTACACTGTTTTGTTGAGGATTATGAGGAACAGTTAGCTCCCTCCTAATCCCTACTGATTTGCAGAATGCAATGAACTCCTTCGAGGTGTATTCTCCTCCATTATCTGTTCTTAATGTCTTGATCTTCTTGTTTGTAAGGTTTTCTATTTCTGCCTTGAATTCTTGGAACTTGCTGAATGCTTCATATTTTGACTTTAGTAGGTATAGCCACGTCTTTCTTGAATAGTCATCTATGAAGGTTACATAGTAGAGAGATCCTCCTAAAGATCTGACTAACACAAACATATAAGTGTATTAGATCTAGGGTTTCCTTAGATCTGTTGTTGCTGCTTGGGAATGGTTTCTTGATATTCTTCCCAAGGGCACATCCCTTGCAAATTCCTTCATGTGTAGATTTCAATTATGGTATTCCTTCAACCATATTTCTGAGGAAAGGTAATGCTTGATAATTTATATGAGCGTACCTTATATTCCAAAGCTCATTAGGGTTGACTTTGTCAAGTACTAGAGCTTATTCATTTCGTTCTAGCAGTCTATATAGATTTCCTTCACATCTTCCAATAACCCTAGCATCTTCCATGTTGGAATCTTTATGCCATGCTAACACTTTTCCATCTATGAAGGATATTATGTTTCCTTTGTCTTCTAAACATGATATTGATAGAATATTCTTTTATAAACCAGGTAAATATAAAACATTTCTTATGTGAACATGATTACCTGATTCCAACTTGATGAAGGCTTGTCCAAATCCTTCGACGGGGTAAGTACTTTTGTATCCAAGCTCCACTTTGTACGATATCTTTCTCTCATTTAGTTTTGAGAGTATGGCTTGATATCCTGTCATGTGCCTGGAAGCTCCACTTTTGATTATCCATATATCATCTTCAATTGTCCCGGTGAGTGCTGAGTAGTGTAAGAGACTGATTGTTTCACACATATCTTTGGTTTCCTGGTAATTGGTCATGCCTTGATCCAAAACTTAAACTTTGTTATTTTTGTCTTTAGAGAGTGCCAATAGGCGCACTGAGTTAGGACACATCTGAATATATTCTCCTTGAGCAAGATGCTCCATCACAAGGTGTCAGATCTGAGAATTAGGGTTTCTGCAATAGCTACAACTAGTAACACTAGTTGCAGTGCTTTGGAAGCTACTCCTGCTAGTAACCCTAGTGGAAGTTCCTCAATGAGCTCAATATCTAGCGACTATGTTTCCTTCCAACATTTTAGGTTGACTGAAGGGGTGTGGGCCCATAACCAATTAGAATATAGAAGATTGTGCTAGTTTTACTATTAACGATACCCTCGTCACCTAACCACTAGCTGAAGCCACCCTCCGAGCACCTTGACCTTCACTGAGAAGAGAATCCTGGTAGCAATCCAATAGCCAAGAGAGGCTAATGCACCAAGAAAGAAAATAGAAACTAAGCTAAATAGATGATCCCACCTAGAAGCTATCACACCACTTCCTAGCTCTCCCAGAGACTTGCGTACCAAACTTCTACTACCTGCAACTACCTGCGTAGATTTAGCTCTCACTGCAACTACTGATATGTGAATAATGAAAACTAGTGCCCTATATTTATAGTGAACTAGGTAGGCTAACTAGGGCCAACTTCTCCATCTGGGTATCAATAAATTCAATTTAAATGTATTTGTTCAGCCGACAACTTGTCTAGGGTTTCCTTCAATTCTTTGCTTCCTTCCGGAGGATTCTAGTCTCGTCATAAGTCACAATAGAGGTTCATACCTCTTGAAGCTACCATAATATTAACAGGGAGGAGGTTTCCATGGATTTCATCTCAGGTTTATCGAAGTATGAAGGAAAGAGTGTCATCATGGTGATTGTTGATAGACTGACCAAGTAGGCACAATTTTGTGCACTCTCTCATCCCTTCAAAGTGAGTATAGTTTCCACTGCATTCATAGAGATAGTTCAAAAACTACATGGAATCCCAAAGATTATTGTAAGTGACAGAGCTCCTATGTTCACTGGACATTTTTGGACAGAATTATTTTCTTGTTTGGGTACTCAATTGGCTCATATCTCATCCTATCATCCTCAATCTGATGGACAAACTGAGATAGTGAACAAATTTATGGAAGGATACCTTCATTGCTTTGTCTTTGACCAACAAACACAATGGTTCAAATGGTTACCCTTGGCATAATGGTGGTATAACACTTCCTTTCATACTGCAACAAAAATGACACCATTTATGGCACTCTATGGATACCACCCTCCTTTCATCACTTCTTCTCTAAAATAAAAATCTAAGGTTCAAGCAGTGGAATATCACATCGAGCATCAACAACAAGTTCTCCAAATCTTAAAGGAAAACCTGACCATGGCACATAATCATCTGAAACAACAAACATATCAACATCATAGTGAAATAAGTTTTTAAGTAGGGGATTGGGTGTTTTTAAGACTACAACCATATAAACAGATGTTCCTCAAGCAAGGCAAGAAGAATACTAAATTATCACCAAAGTACTATGGTCCTTATAAGGTTTTGCAAAATATTGGTACTATGGAACATAAATTGGAGTTGCCTGCATCCTCACGAGTACACCTAGTTTTCCATGTTTCATGCTTAAAGAAGGTTATAGGTGACAAGATCCCAGTTCAAGATACATTTCCAAAAATTTACGAGGAAGTAAAAATCATATTGGATCCTGAAGCCATCATTGACACAATAATTCGCTAGTTGAGGAATAGATCCATTTCAGAGTAGCTCATTAAGTGGAGGAAACTTCTTGCTGAAGATTCCACTTGGGAAGATGAGTATTTTTTACATAAGCATCCAGAATTACTCTAGCGTTGGGGACAACACTTGTCGGAAGTGGAGAGGAATGTTAAGCCCTAAGTAGTGGCTCATTACCCCTTAATTGGGGAATATTACATTAGTAATGTTATTTTATTTATGTTGTCTTGGATCCATTAGTTGTAATTGTACCTCCTGGTCTCCTATATATACCAATGAGACATTTTCATTTGGAATCATCTTGTACTTGGACATTTATGTGGTGTATAAGGAGGTTTCCCCCTCGAAGAGGCTTATTATATGAAATTCTCTCTTTTTCAAAGTGTTGAGTACTTATTCTGAGGTTTTTCTATGCTATATTGATATTTATTTCTTAATAGACTCATGCTCGGCCTGATATGCCCCATTGCAAGAAATTCCTTGATTTCTTTCTCAAACTTGTCCTTGAATATCCTGGGGTGTCTATAGAGGGAAGTGATCAAAGGTGTAGCCCTCACCTCTAGCTCAATAGTATGCTTGAACCCCCTGTCTGGTGGAATCCTTGGTGGTATTCTCCCATATACCGGTGCATACTAATTCAAAATCTCTCTGATATATGGATTGTAATGATATTTTCCCTATGAATCCTTCTGGGTGGTGATCAAACACTTTTCTTCATATGCTACATCAACATGACGGAAGATACATTCCATCCTCTTAGTTGATACTTCTATGGATTCTCCTATAAACATACCTCTCAACACCACTCTCGATCCGTTGGCATCTATGAAACTCATGGTCAATGTCTAATAGTTGAACCCAATCTCTCCAAACGAATATAGCCACTATACCCCCAATACTGCATATGTATATGACAGGTCAACTACATAAAAGGTATATGTCAATGTGTAGTTTCCTAGCCTAACCTCTAGGTATGGGACCATGTCCAAGCATATCATGGTATATCCATCTTCCATGGCCACGGTGAACCCCTCAAACACCTTAGTGCATAACCCCTTTTGAGATATTAAGGACACATCGACGAAATTGTCGGTGGCCCCAACATCTACTAAAGTTTTCATGCATTTCTCATGGCCCCAACATCTACTAAAGTTGTCATGTGTTAACCCTAAATTGTTTTGAGAGTGTTGTACCTGGGTACTCTGGAAATGGTTTCTATGGTTCCCCATTTCACCTCTCTATGAGTTTTTGTCTCCTCCTTTCTCTATGCCTTTGTCTGTATCTGAGGTTTCTTCAGATGTCGCTCTAGCTCATGTGTAGGCTCATCCTATGAATCAATATCTTCCTATTCCTTGATCTCCTCATCCTCCTTCTCACTACCTAATTCCACCTCAATGTAGTTGATCCATCACTTTCCCATGCATCGATGCCTTAGGACCCAAGGGTATCCACAAGACAAGCAAAGATTCTTCCTCATAAACTAACGTCTAGTGTCATCATTGAACTTGGGCTTACCCTTCCAATCCCTTTGAGGATTCTTCAGATTCTTGTCTCTCTGTGGAGAAAAGGGTTTGGTAAAGGTTTTGGGTTTCAACACTGAGTCCCCCATGTCTCTAGTGTGCACAATGGCCTCCTATAGGGTGTGAGGATTGAAATCCATAACCCAACCCATCAATGGCTCTAGAAATTCCTCAGTGAACAACATCACCAATATGTGGTCTCAGATATCTGATATGACCACTGCCTTCCATTGGAAATTTAAGGTTAAGGACTCAACTAACCTTGTCTATCTCAACTATGTTAGATCCATGAAATGAAGTTATGGATCCCTCCTGGAAAACCTCTCCATAAACCTCTCGGTGAACTCCAAATATGAAGTAATGTGGATGTGACCCAAAGTCACGATCCCATGGTACCACCACTCGTGGGCCTCCCCATCCAAGTGCAAGGTGGAACAGATAATAGCTTCTAAATTTTCCATCATGTTGAGCTTGAAATATGTGTCAATCTTTTATACCCATGTGTGAGTTGAGCATAGTGATGACCCATCAAAAGTAGGAACATTTATCTTTCCCACTTTCTTAATGAAGTCTATGTTTTGAGTTTGTGCATTGCTCCTCTATGCCTCCTCGATCATGTTCTGATACCTGATCAAACAATAATATAACAAACTCATGTCTGCATGGAACTCTAGTCCCAGTGCCAAACAATATCTCTTGTACTACTCGAATGGGTCCTGTGGAATTACCTCTCCCTATCATGGCTGTCCTCCTGCCTACCCTGGCTATCCCAGTGGCTTCCCCCCTGGAACTGTGGATATAAAGGTAGGGGAATCCTTCTAGATGATGTATAGGCACATATAGGTGAAGGATTTCCACTCGCTCCACCTTGAGATCCACTGGAGCGACTAACCCCACCTCCATAGTGTTCTCATAAACCACTCGCCCCTCCTCCTACATTGGCACCCATAGTTATCACACTGTGTTGGATCATTTGTGTGTTGATGGCCATCTGTGCTATGGTTTTCATCATATCATGATGTCCTTGATGTAGGTCATTCATTATCTCTTGTGTACTGTCAGAGTGTGTCTCGGGACCTTTCCCCCTGCCCTATAGTGTCTCACACCTGGCACCCATAGTACTCTCTATGTCTTCCTCTGTGTCAGAACTGATGTGATCCCTGCCCCCTAACTCTAGCTCTGTATCTAAATGAGTGTGGAAGGGAGTGGAGTCCCTTTTGTTCTTGTTTCTTCTTTCTCTACTATGTCCTCTATGGTACTAAATGTACTCATCCCCAATATTTCCTTGGCCCTCTAGGTATTCTTCACTTGTTCCTGGAATCATGGGGTCATGAGAAATCACTTCTTCACAGGATGGTAGGAAGAAGGCTCTCATACCACTGAAATATCCCTGATCCAATGGATCTAGATAGACTCTGTTGAATTTTTTTTTTCGTCTCACAAATCTGATACTCTAGGGGTTTCTGGATGCATTTTGGCTACTTGTTTATCATGCTTGGTGATTTTTGCATGTGTGTGTCATATAATAAAGTGTTTGATAAAAATATATGATTCATATGAAATAAAGAAACCAACACAAGTTAATAGAATGTATTATGAATAATATCTGGAAATACAATGTGCATGTAGGAAATATAGGAAATAGTCATCATCTAGATCTCATAAGAGTTAATCGTCACTGGAATATAATGCAGAAAAACAAGAAATACATATATACATAAGATTGGGAAGAATCGACAACATGCACACACATATTGGCTAGAGTCAATCTCAGATACTCACGACAACTACTGCAAATGTCTGGAATGTTCTCCCTGTTGGTAATACACATCTAATATGCTGGAAATTATCTCAAAATATGCACACTTCCCTCACAACTCCTCCTAATAACTCTCAAACTGAAGATTGGTCCACTACTGATCAAACTACACCCCAGATAGGACCCCCTGAGGGTTTGCGCCCCTCTCCTACCCAACTAATGCACCCTAGTGGTTCCACATTCAGAATCTGGCAATCTATGGCTCACACGAAGCACCCTTCTTTTCTCTGTACTGGGTCGGGAGGGTTTCCTCAATTCTAGACCGATGAACTCTTTGGATCCCTAAATGAAAAAATGGTGCAACCTGGTGGATTCCTCCATTAGAAATAGACAAGTGATATCTCAAATGAAGTAAGATATGTCCCTCTCAACTAAGTCAGATCGATCTAGCTAGATCTGACCTGAGTTCGTCCAGCTACACAAAATTGTCTCTGAAACCCCTGTTGAGCTCTAGATCTACCCAAGTAAATTAGAGTGCATTTACTATCAATCCAGTGTTTGTAAGACTTAGAGGCATGTCCAAAGTATATGGATTTTAGAGATAGTTTTTATCTTTTATGGAAATAAACCAAAGATCTGTTCTAAGGCTGACTGTGCAAGAGACACTAAGCTTCTATTCAGAAGTCATCTTCATAGTCCTCATAACAGTAATCAGCACTTTGTTTTCTAAATGGTAAAAACAGTAAGCATAAAACCTATTCTAAGGCTGAATGTGAAAGAGAAACTAAGCTTCTATTCATAAGTCGTCTTCATAGTCCTCATAACAGTAATCGGCACTTTGTTTTCTAAAGAATGAAAACAGCAAGCATTCAAGAGAAAGTTTTAAGGCCTATCAAATGTTGGAAGAACAAAACTCTTATTCAAGAGATGCATTCATTGTCTTCTTTCATTCATTCATTAACATCAAATCAAATCA
>ML783412.1:345849-356107 GCA_009831015.1 Picea engelmannii | reverse complement strand
TGAATCATCTTGTACTTGAACATTTAAGTGGGGTAAAAGGAGGTTGCCCCCTCGAAGAGGATTATTATCTGAAATTATCTCTTTTTCAAGGCGTTGAGTACTTTTTATGAGGTTTTTCTATGCTATATTGATATTTGGTTCTTAACAGAAAGACTTTATTTCAAAAACAAATGAGTGGGTTTATCATTCTCGCTAACTTTGCATAGTAAATAATAATAAAAAAACATGGCCAAAAAAGCACAAAAAAGGTATTTATTAAATTTTTTTTTGCCACCTCCACACTATTTTCCAAATATAGGGCTTGATATACAATTATCAACAGTGATGTGATATAGGAGGACGATCTGAACATGTTTGAGGGTTTGTCCAAAAGGAGCGCGAAAATCTTAATACCACAATAAATTTCCACATTTTCATTTACAGAGTTGATACAAGGGCACATGCATGATAGCCATGACAACCACATAATTAAATGACAGGAAGAGTTTCCAAATAACTCATAGGTAACAAAAAATGATAATGTTCTTGTCAGACAAAGAGGAAGCTCAAATGAAAACCAGAGGTAAGGTAGGCCCAGGAATTTCCCAAACGATACCTCTTTCCATAGGTAAAGCATGGACAACTACATACGGTTAGAAACACCCACATTTTCAATGAGGATAGTTCAAATGAAAATGCCACAGAGACCAAAAATTCCCTAATAATCATACACATTCAAATTTTCCACATATCATAACTTTGGAAATGCACAAACAATGAGCAAACTCAAGAGCCAACTGTTGACTTAATTAAAGAGCAGAGAAAAATATTCAAGGATGGAGCAACAAGAAACCCCATACACGTGTGTAAAAATTTCAAAGGAGAGTCGACCAAGCTTGTATATCTCTTCCACGGTGGAGCAAAGTGGAGCAGCAACAACTAACAAGGATAAAATGAAAAATGGCTAGGGTGATGGGTTCGATGTAGGTTAGAGAAATGTGCATTTACTGCATGTTGTATGTACATTTACACATTCACCCATGGATAGTACGAGCAGGCTAACCATACAACACATCAACCAATAACTCCAAATAGATTTAATGCAAGTCAAATACACAATATTTTTTTTATGTTTCAAACTTACAATTGTGCCAACCCTTTCAAAACCCCAATGTAACATACATCAAAAACTTGCTATGGATATTATGTCCCAACCTTTAGACTTCCAATTTGAACAATGCACGCAACCCTTGTAGGATGAAATCAAGGTAATCACAATACCACACACCATATGTAAATTGAAAACTAGAGTGTAGATCCTTCATAAAACTAAATGCAACATAGTCATATTTGTGAGAGATATATGAGACACCATCATTTCTTCTTAAGTCACATCGCCCATAACATCCTGTGATCAATTTTCGATAGCTATTTAAAAGAAAATAAACTGTAGAGCTCATATCTCAACCAACTCATAAGAACATAAAACATAAGTGTTGTTTCTTCCTCATAGTCACATAAGTCACACAAGGGGTCCCACCTATTAGTATATTATTAAATATAATTAAATAATAAGGAGTTGCAACCATTTGCAAGGAGGTACTCTATGTTGCACTTTTGGGCGTCAACAAACTGGTGACTCCACAAGGAAATACGTTTCCAACAAATTAAGAACTCAGAATGTCCAGTTTCACATATCGATGAACATGGATCAAAGAATTATTGACCAATATGATTATGCAACAGGGGGGGGAAATAGTTTAATGGAAATAATGAGACAATATTTATGGAATAACTCATGAAAAGTCGTACGTATGAGGGGGTTTGGTCTTTCATGAATAACATTCGATCAATATATAGTAAATAATGTTTTTTCATGTTTTAAGGATAAATTTTCTGATATGCTCTTTTGAATCTCAGGATGGAGGGGAGAAAGGGATAGCAAAAAATAGGGAAGAAGACCAAATCATCTATCCTACTGTAGTACTGAAAGAAAAATAACAATTTTAGCGATGTCCAAAAGGAGGACATAGTGACAACTATGTAAACTTTATTTTTATTGATCAACAATACATAAGGAATGGCATTGTTGTGTAAAAAGTGATCCAAAATCTATTCTTTATAGGCAACAAAACCAAAATAGTAGCAAAACAAAATAATAGAAATTGAAACAACAGGAATTGAAAATTCAATTGAGCAAAGAAAAATAAAACAATGAAACAAAAGCTATGTACAATAGTGATTCCAATAATGTGTTTAGTAATCAATATGGTTCGACATAATGGTTCAAGTGGGAACCATTGGTACTCTAAGAAAACAATTTCTCTTCCAAATCTTTTAAAAGATAAGTGTTTGTACCTAGGAAAAAGAAAATTTGAAAGGACCTTGCCATAATTTCTGAAATTTCGAATGTCTTCCTCTTTTAGCATGGGATGAGTCCCAGAGTAAAAATTTATCATTCACCTTAAATTTGACATCTTTTGCGTGTTTTTTAAAGTACTTCTTTACAATTTGTTTTCTTCTCTTTATATTTCCCAACGAAAAATTTCTTTGTTCTTCTATGCCTAATAGTGCATTTAGCCATTGAGGGAAATTGGAAGAATTTAATTCTTCAATCTGTAGCATCAACCTTAGAGAGGATATTTCCATCTCATTAGGAAGAATTGTTTCTTGGCCATAAACCAACTGAAAGGTGGTGCAACCTGTTCTTACCTTGGTGGCAGTGCGATCTTCCCAAAGGGAGTAAGTGAGGAGGGTGTTCCACTGACGAGGCTTATCTTCAATGAGCCTATTTATGATCCTAACCATATTTTTGTTAGTAGAATCAGTTTTCCCATTTCCTTTAGGGTAACAAGAAGATGAGGCGAAATGTTTGACTCCCAACTTGACTAGGAATTCACTCATTTTTTTGGAAATGAAAGAGGGGTCGTTGTCTATAATAATATCTCAAGGGATTCCAAATTTGGAGAAGATATTAGTTCCCAGGAAATAAATTACCTGTTCATCATGTGAGTGTCTAAGAGGGACAACTTCAATCCACTTAGTGAAATAATCAGTGGCTGTCAAAATAAAAACATGTCCCGCGGAAGACGGAGGATTAATAGGACCAACAAAGTCTTGGCCCCATTTAGAAAAAGGAAAATTTGGGAGAACAAGTTGTAAAGGCATAGCATAAATATGCTCTTTCCCAATGATTTTTTGTCATTTTACACAGGATCTTGCGAATTTATAAGAATATCGAAAAACTGAGGGCCAATAATAACCATTTCTGATGATTTTAAAAGTAGTAGCTTTAGCAGAAAAGTGGCCACCAACGTAAATTATAGAATCTGAATACCCATGAGTTTCATGTAGTAATTTTTGTGCCTCCCCATCATTTACACATCAAATTAATATACCATCAGCATACCTTCTAAACAAGAAGTGTCCTAAAATAATGTACCGAGAATATTCAAGGTGAAGTCTACCCTTATGATGAGGATCTAAGTCATCTGGGAATTTATGATACTGCAAATAATACACCATATTTGTATACCATGGGTGTTCAACAATAGAAATGGTTTGATTCTCAATATAAAACAGTGTTGAAAGAGGATTATCATGAGTGTCAATTTCTTCACTTGGTTCAATATGTGGAGCTAAGTGAAGGGCTAGGTCTCATCCCTTGATTTTCTTTGAAGTCATGATCATCAAATCATGCTCCTGAATCTTGGCAAGACAATGTGCAAGTTTTCCTGAAAGATAAGTTTGTGAAAGAAAAAACTTGATAGTAGGCAAAGGGACTTTTAGCTGCATATGTTTTCCTAGAATAAACTAGCGAAATTTCTCTACAGCTTTAACAAGAGAAAATGCATGTTTCTCAATATAAGAGTACTTGAATTCATCATCTCATAAACTTTGGCTCATGTAAGCTACATGTTTTTCATTATTCTGGTCATCACATTGTAAGAGAACAAAAGAAACTTCTTCCTCACAGGCATTATTGTATATGATAAAATATTTCTCAAAGTCTGATTTCACCAGAATTGGTGTGGAATGGATTTCCTTATTAATCCTAATGAAATATTTTTCAATGTCATCTATCCAAGAAAAAGAGAAATACTTCTTTATAATATTATGTATCTGTTTAATCATTAAAGAGAAATCAAGAACAAACCCGTGGACAAAGTTGATAATGCCCATAAAGGCTTGAATATCCTTTTTGGAAGTGGGGGAAGGAAGGTTCATAATATCAATAATCCTTTTGGAATCTATGCTTATTCCTGAATCAGAGAAGATATGTCCAAGGAGATTTCCCTTGGTGACAGCAAAAATAGATTTAGAAGGATTTAAAGAAATGTTGAATTTTCTGCATCGCATAAGAACATTTCTAAGATGACCAAAATGATCTAATCAATTATTCAAATAAACAGTCAAATCATCATGATATACTTGATAATTTTACCAATCAAACCGTAAAAATATATTTTCATAGATCTATGGAAAGTGGCACCTATATTAGACAATCCAAAAGGAATGCATTCATAAGAAAATGTGCCCGAGCATGTAGTAAAGGTGGTTTTTTATCTATCAGTCATTTTTACATTGATTTGATTATATCTATAAAAACCATCAAGTAAGGACATCCTTTGTGACCCTGCAACCTATTGCAAAATCATTTCCATATTAGGGAGAGGAAAATGATATTTAACACTTGCTCTATCCAATGCACGAAAATCAATGCATAATCGAATATAACCAGTTGTCTTCCTAACATGAACTAAATTTGAAACCCACTCGGAATATTTAATTGGGAATATTATACTAGCCTTCAAATGTTTGTCCAACTCCTTTCTAATAGCATCTTCTAGCGCAGGGCTAATGGGTCTTTGTTTTTTCCTAACTATTTTTATCCCTTCATTGATAGGAATGGCATGTTGTATGAGAGCAGGATCAAAACCACGAAGATCCTCGTATGATCATGAAAAAACATCTTGAGATTCATGCAGTAGTTCTGTGAATTTCACTTTGTCTTCATTGGAACATTGGGCACCTAGTTTAACCATATTTAGATATTCATATGTCCCAAGGTTCAAGAAAATGGCATCACCCACTTTCTTTTTGGACTCCTCTTCCTTTTGTATCTCTTTGTGGCCTACATCACTCAATCAAAATGAACTCTCGAGAGGAGTCAAGCCTTTTGAATTTTTTTTTTCCTCCATAGTTATCATTTCCTTTGTGCTTAAATTGTTCATTTTATATGAAAGCACATGTGCCTTCATAATTAGAGAAAGACTGCCATGATTCTACATTATGAGGAATGTGAAGATGATATAAAGATTGAAATGTACAATCGGGACTTTGACATAGAATTTGTCGAGTAGGAGATGTTGCAAATACAGCTAACCTATCATCCATTCAGTTAAGTTCCCTCTTATCATGAGTGATGTTAAATTATAATAGGTTAGGTATAAGAATCCAAACATCTTGGGTATAGATTTTCATCAAATTATTGCTAGGATAATATATTGTATGCACAAGGTTCACAACAAGTTCAAGATCAGAAAAAATTGTAAGGTGGTCACAACCGAGGTTATAAGAATTTTCGATGCCTAGCAGTAAGGGTTCAAACTCAGTGACATTTTCTGTACAATCAAACTCTAACCTATAATAAAATTTGTAAATTTTACCTATAGGTGAGTATAAGATAATGCTAGCTTTGTTACCTTCGTTTGAGCATGAGCCATCAAAATTCATGTGCCACATACCATATTCCAAATCAATTTGTTCCAGAGTAGTGTCAACCTCATCAGCAAAGATATAGTATACTCCTAAGTCTCCCTTGAGATAGTTTAAATTTGTTTGAGGAATGCTCACTAAGTAGGTGAAATTATCCCTTCTCTTAGGAATATAATATTCTTTCCATTCTGAGGAACAGATAAGTGTGTTTCATCAAGCGAAAGATATCCACCTGTTAGGGATTTCCAGTCTCTTCCTAAGATAATAGAATAGTTTATTACTAGTATGTCAATTACTTGTATTTTGAGGGTTTTCCTTATTTTTGGATGTGCACAGAGAACTAAATTTACATCTTTGATTTCACCTATAGTTGACTACTGCAGACTGTTATAGGAGAGCATGCTTCTAGAATTTTCGTTAGTACAAGATAAGCCTATCTCTTCCATGATGATTTTTGACATTACACTTGGATCTGAACCACCATTAATTAGGCAACAATGGGCTATCTTATTCATAATTTTTACAGAAATAAAAAAGGAGGGTTGTTTACAGGGTGTCTAAAATTATTTACACCTATCTTATTTACAGTGGCATCCTCTTCTTTTGCCTCTTCAAAAAGGTTGGCTATGGTAGAATATTTTCCTTGCATAAAATTCTTGAGATGATTTTTTTGTTCAGGGATGGTAACCACGTCCAAAAGAGTGTCATTGGCCTTGATATTATCCAATTGGTTAAGGATGTTATACTTGGAAGAGGGAAGAGGGGAAGGAACTCCTTAGATTTCGGGAATTTTGATAGTTTGTACATTAGTACCTTTTGAAGATGAGGATGGAGTGGAAGAAGTATGAGGAGGATCATATTTCCATTTAGGAGAATAATATTTGTTCCTAGTATTTATTCTCATAAAATCTTTTGGTTTTTCCAAATCTAGAACAATGATAGTGGTTTCGGGATTCTTGCCAAAGTCTTTATCTCTGGCATTCTTCTTAACTTCACAAGTACTTTATTCATGATTTTATTCGTAGACATTACACCAACTACGAGACATAATGGATTTGGGATGAGATGTGTTCTCATTTGTATTCCTAAAAGGCGTTGAGGAAGAAGAAGATGCCCCAATATTAAGGGAGGGAACATTCCCCTTTCGTTCATAGGCTATCATCTGATTGTTCATATCTTGCACAAGTTATAGGAGGGAAGACATATATGTTTTCTTGACTGAGTCTCCTTTACGAAGACATGTTCTTTAAAGTTCATCTTCATACTCCAGGAAAATGTGGAGAGCAGAGCCAATATTGTCAATAGCCTTTTATTCGAGCCTATGATGATAAGGATATGGAAGCGCAATATAATACTGCATGAAAGTGGCCTGATTTTGGGGGAGGTTTAGTTCAGATATTTGATTGTACAATTTGGTGAAGCAAAGGTTAAAGGAATTAATAGTCTCACCATATTTGTAAGAAATATTTTTATATTCCCTTAACAGTTCGGTTGGGCTCTTGGATTGTCCATAAGTGGACTTGAACTAATAAACCAACTCTTCCCAAGTGGAAACGAGTTTTGGAGGGAGATAAAAAAAATAAGCTGCCACTTTTCCTTCAAGGGAGTTGACAAATAAGAACATGCATGTATCGTTATCATTAGCCTTGATATTATGACAAGCATTAGAAAATGCCACTAGGTGTTCACTTGTAAAAGCAATATTATTCCCTGAGAACTTAAGAAGATGCTCTTTAAAATTTTGTAACAGATGAGTAGCTGCTACTAGATTCAAAGGAGAAGATACATGCCATGGGGTGGTCATAGAATCTTCCTCAAACTGAAAAATATTGTATTTATTTATAACTTTAGCAGGGTTGGTAGAAGATTGGATAGGAACTTGATGACTATATAGACTACCAAGTACCAATGAGGTCGAAGGTTGGGATGATGAAGCACCTCCAGCACCACTAGAACCACCCAAAGGTTGTTCAAACCTCTCTTCATTCTTCTTTTCCTGTACTTATGTTTGAATGTCGTGTTAATTTGTTTTGTTTACACAGTGATTGATTTATGTATTTAAATCATTGCATTGGTAGAAAGGGACATAAGTAGTTTTCCTTTTTATATTCAACCTTTTATATATGTTTTAAATGTGTATAATCTTGTTGATATAGTGAGTGTTCTTGATTCATATGATTTAAAAAAACCTTTTTATCAATACCTTTTGAGAGCCTTATCTTGTATGGATATGGTCAATGTATATTGAGTGAGTGAGTGAGTTATCCATTTCTGATCCAATTTTACATATTCATTAAACATTCGATTAAGTTACAAAGATTACTCAACCTACAACCTTGAGTGACTCTTGGAGTGATAACACACTATTTCAACTTAAACTTCAAATAACCATACTTCCAAGTTTCCCTTTCATTATGGTTTGCAAGACTCATTCAATGCATATATAATTCATACACAGAGTGATTCTTTTCATATGGAATCAAACACACAACAAGTTTTACTATCCTTCTAAAATATTTTTGCAATGCTTCCATTACCCAAAATATTTCCTCATGACATACTGTCTTTCAACAACAAATTAGTGGGTTTATCATTCACTATAACTTCGCACAGTAAATAATAAAAAAACCCGATGGCCAAAAGAGCATGAACATGGAATTTATTAAATTCTGGGTTGGCCACCATCACATTATTTTCCAAATACAGGGTTTGATATACAATTATCAACAATGATGCGATATAGGAGGACGAGCTGGCAAAGTTTGAGGGTTTGGCCAAAAGCAACGTGAAAATCTTAATACCACCATAAATTTCCACATTTGCATTTACATAGCCGATACAAGGGTGCGAGCATGATAGCCACAAGATCCACATAATTAAATGACATCCAGAGTTTCTAAATAACCCACTTGTAACAAACAATGATAATGTTATTGTCAGACAAAGAGGAATCTCAAATGAAAACTAGAGGCAAGGAAGGCCCCGTAATTTCCCAAATGATACCTCTTTCCACACATAAAGCACGAACAACTACATGCAATAAGAAACACCCACATTTTCCATGCGAATAGTTCAAATGCAAATGCCACAGAGACCAAAACTTCACTAATAATCCATACACAGTCAAAATTTCCATATATTATAACTTTGGAAATGCATAGACAATGAGCAAACTCAAGAGCCAATTGTTGACTTAATTAAAGAGCAGAGAGAAATATTCATGGATGGAGAAGCAAGAAACTCCATACCTATGTGTGAAAATTTCCAAGGAGAGTCGACCAATCTTGTATATCTCTTCCATGACTCAGCAAAGTGGAGAAACAACAACTAACAAGGATAAAATGAAAAAATGGATAGGGTGACAGGTTCAAGATAGGTTAGAATGACATTCATTTACTGCACATAGTATCTACATTTACACATTCACCCATGGCTAGTATGAGAAAGATAACCATACATCACATCAACCACTAAATCCAAATCAATTTAATGCAAGTAGAGTACACCATATTTTGCCTATGTTTCAAACTTACAAATGCACCAACCATTTCAAAACCCCAATGTGATATACATCAAAAACTTGTTAGTGATACTATGTCCCAACCTTTAGACTTCCAATTGAAACAATGTGTGCAACCCTTGTAGCATGAGATCAAGGTAATCACCATACCACATACCATATGCAAATTGAAAACCGGAGTGTAGATCCTTCATCAAACTAAATGCAGCATAGTAATATTTGTCAGAGATATATAAGACAATATCATTTCTTCTTAAGTCACATCACCCATAACATCCTGTGATCGATTTTCGACAAGGATTTAAAAGAAAATAAATTGTAGAGCTTGTATCTCATCCAACTCATAAGAACATAAAACATAAGTGTCATCTCTTCATCATAGTCACACATGTCACACAAGGTGTAACGAACCGCCTCGTTACGACAACCATTCTAATAACAGGTGCAATTTTTTTTTTCCTTAAGTGTGTGCACGCGTGTAAAAGTAACAACACGCTAACTGTGCGATGCCCTGGACAACCGACAAGACGCGACCATGATATTCATCACAAGAAGACTAAAGGCACACGATGAGTAACTGCATCAATAAACGACCATAGGCATAAGGTGCACAATGCAAACATTTAGCGACAAAGTAAAACTGACCACAATCAAGTATAACAAAATAAGAAGAACAATTACGCCCCTTACGGAAGGCGCATGACTAAAGGACTTCGACAATGAAACCCAAGTTCAACATTGTTTAAATGAACAACCACCTTAATTTACTAACTCGGAGTAATTTATTATACATAAGTCAAGGTTATTGCACCATATTTGTTATTAACAACAATAAAAACTACGATATCACTGTCACGAAATATTAACCATCTTTCATTTATCTCACATTTCCCGACCATGATCTTACAACTTCAATATCTCTTATAGGCTACAACTACCGAAATTTTAATGACCTTACAAGATAAAAACATTTCATTAAACAAGAGGAGCTCTCCATGCGATGTCAAATGATCATAAATTTTAATGATAATGCCATAAAAT
>ML783412.1:318609-330554 GCA_009831015.1 Picea engelmannii | reverse complement strand
TCTCCTATATATACCAAGGAGACATTTTCATTTTGAATCATCTTGTACTTGAACATTTAAGTGGGGTAAAAGGAGGTTGCCCCCTCGAAGAGGATTATTATCTAAAATTATCTCTTTTTCAAGGCGTTGAGTACTTTTTTTGATGTTTTTCTATGCTATATTGATATTTGGTTCTTAACATATGGTATCATAGCTCAAGGTCTTGGGGTTTCTCTCCTACATCTGAGACACCTTGGAATTTTTGCTACAAATTTTTTTCTACAACGTTTCAGAAGGAACGTCTTTGAGGATATTTAGTAGATAGATCAAGGTACGTTGGGATCAAAATTCAGCTCCTAAGACCTTATACTTTCAGAGATAAATCATGTACAAGATAGGGTTCTGGAATCATCCTGAACTGAGTCATTGCGGAATGTTCGCTATAAAACTATTTCTATAATGTTATGACCCTAAACTCTAGAGGATATTTAAATAAATTAGTAAGGTATGTGTGGTAAAAAGTTCAGCTTCTGGTTCATCTTAAATTTGTATATACACCCTGTGTAAGATAGGGTATGTGACCAGTCCTATTGACTAGTCTCAAGAAGGTGTTCCAGGTAAAATAATCATAACTTCCTCCTAGAGTATCCAAATTGAGTGGGACTAGTTTCATTGGATCGTGAACAGTGTGTAGTATTTATGGTGCAAGTTTCAGAATTTTATATCAATTATTTCGTGTGGGGCATGCTATACAAGTGACATCTCCTGGAAAGGCCAAAAATCGACAAGTTGTGGGGAAGTTATCGTAAATTCCACTTGGAACATCAAATTTTGATCAGGCCTGTTGCATTGCAGAGAATAAATATCAAAGAACTACATAAAACAAAGTTTCATACCCAAAAGGGCTGAAAATTCATAGATACAATAGAAGAAATATTGTCTAGAAAAACCACCTCAAAATCAAGGTTCAAAAGTGATACTTGACCAACATGCCACCAAAAAAGGGAACTTCTACACCAAATAATCCTCCAAAAAATCCTACTTGGACTCTTGATGAAGGTGAAGAAATGCGTAGGGACATAAATGAACTACAAAAGAATATGGATTCAATGGAAGCTATGTTGGATACTAAGATGGATGGTTTAAAAGGGGAGATGATGGAAGTATTGAAAAATTTTGTAACAGAGAAGACACCTGACAGTGAAAATGCATCCCATGAAATTCATGATGAGGACACAAGGAAGGTGAATCAATAATGGAGAAACTCCAACTTTGTTTTGAAGAACAACCACATTCCTAAGATTGATATGAGGAAGTTTGATGGAAAGGACCCAATCACATGGATACTTTAGATGGAGCAATTCTTTGATCTCCATAATGTGCCCCATACACAAAAGGTACGATTTGCTTCTTTATATTTATAACCTAATCAATTTGTATGGTATTGATGGCTTTGTTCTCACAAATCACTCGTCACTTTGACAATTTTCACGAAAGAAATGATAGAACACTATCGGGATACAAGGAGAAATACGTTCTTCAACCAATTGATAAATTTCAAGCAAAAGGGTTTAGTTACTGAGCACATTGAGAACTTCCAAAGATTGAATATAAATGTAACAGATATTCCAAATGAGCACTTGATTGATGTATTCATAGGAAGTTTAAAGGATAAAATTCAACATGAGGTTCTCCTTTGGGAACCCAAATCATTGGAGAATGCATTTAAGGTGGCAAGAAATGTTGAAAGTAAAAATATGCCTATGGCTACTAGAAGGACCAATCCTAACATCTATAGAGAGAACAATGCTCCTTCTTCTAAAACACCTCAACCTACAAGGTTCCACCTCAACAATTGGAGGAAAGAAAAACAAAAGGTTTATGCTTTATTTGTGACAACAAGTACAGTAAGGGATATAAGTGTGGTGAGAATAAATTATTCTACATAGATTGTGAAGATGAAGAAGAACAAGAATAAGAACCATATCAAGATGAAAATGTAGAATCAATTTCGTCTGAAAGTTTGACTCCCACGATATTTTTTAATGCATTGGCTGGAATTAGCACTCCTCAAACCCTCAAGATCGAAGGATACATCAAAAAGAAAAAGGTTATAGTACTAATTTATTCTGGTAGTAGTCATAATTTCATTCACTATATATTAGCCAAAGATCTCAATTGCTTTGTATATCTAGCGCCAGAGTTTCAAGTAATGATTGCAGATGGAGGACCTATCAATTGCTCAGGAAAATGAAATAAGATCAATCTTACTATGGGAGAATATGTAATGAATAGTCCAATGATTGTTATAGCCATGGTTGGTGCAGATGTTGTACTAGGAATTCAATGGTTACAATCATTAGGAACAATGGCTTTTAATTTTCAAGAAATTTTCATGAAATTTTCATTGGAAGGAAAATAAATTGAGTTAAGAGGTATTGCAGGGAAACCCGGTAAGGTGATAAGCTCTAATGGCATGACAAAATTATTGAAAAAGGGACATCAAGGCATTATTGCACAACTATGCTCACTAGATGTTCAAACATCTAAGCCATCTATTCCTCAAGATCTCCAAAGGATCATTGATAAGAATTCCAAAGTATTTGAAGATATTCCCAAAGGTCTTCCACCCACTCGAAATCATGATCGTGAAATTCACCTAATTCCTGGGAGTGTTCCTCCTAACATCAGGCCATACAGATACCCTTGTGCCCAAAAGAGTGAAATTGAGCGCATGGTTGAAGAAATGTTAGAGGCTGGCATTATTAGACCTAGTCAAATTTGTTACTCTGCACCAGTGGTAATGGTATTCAAGAAAGATATATCACGATGTATGTGTCCAGATTATAGAGATCTCAAAAAGATCACTATTAAAGATAAGTTTCCCATTGCTATCATTGATGAATTGTGAGATGAATGTTAAGAACCAAATATCAATATAGCATAGAAAAACCTCAGAAAAAGTACTCAACACCTTGAAAAAGAGATAATTTCAGATAATAAGCCTCTTCGAAGGTGTTACACATCAAAATTACTCACTTTGATAGTGTCACAAGTGTCGTCATTCCAAAGGTTGCAAGTGTCGCATTTTGCTCACAAGGTCCCAAGTGTCTCCTGTTGCTCACAAGTGTCACAAGTGTCAAGGAAGCATACTGCCATGATGCCTATGTCGTGCCTATAACGACATGAGAAGGACACTTGAAACACCTCAAAAATTTGATTTGGAAGAGGAGAAATGAGTCAGCAGGTTTGCAAACCTTTTTCCATCTGAAAGAACCTCAAAAACTGAGTTTTTGGAGGGGAGCGCTCCCCCTTACACTATCTCGCAGTGCCGATGCTCCCCCTTACACTGTCAGGGAGCGTTATAAAGCTCCCCTGGCCCTTTTGAGGGAGCGCTATAGATTTTGAGAGCGTTGGCACCCCCCCTAAAGCCTATTAGGGAGCGCTACAACGCTCTAATGGCCACTTTGAGGGAGCGCTACCTATTCTGGGCAGTTATTAAGCTGTTGAGATGAATGGGGGAAGCATCTTTTCATTATTGGAAGGCAGTTGGATTCGAATCCCTAGTCCAGCCATGATCTTAGGGAAGATCCTCAACTGAAGGAGGCAAATCCTCAACTTCCCCGAGGATATCTCAAGTGGTTTAAGCCTCTCCAAGGCTATATAAGCAAGCTTTATAATGGTGAAAGAGAAGGGAAAGAGAGAATCACACCAAACTTATGATCTCATAAGTGGTGTTGGAACAGAGCTGATTGGGGGGAAGAATTGAAGATATGAAACTTATGATCTTGGAGGAAACTCACAGTCAGGCAAAGGAGAGTGATCAGTGAAGCTGTTGTTCTCAAGGTCGTGGATCTTTCAGGCAAGGGTTAGACGAAGAGGACTTGACGAAGTTGTCGCATTCGCATCTATGATTGTAAGTACTGCTGTCGTTATTCTCATCAATATGACACGCTTGGTCTGTTTCTTTCTAGTTTGTGTCTAATGTCACATGAAATTATCATTTATTGATAGATCTATTTTCAAGCTAATATCAATAGAGTAGGAAGTGGTCGTATCTTTTTTTGTCCACAGAACTCGGCGAGGAGCAAAGGATTCGAGCGCAACTCGGAGCGTGCGGGGACAAACGTCGATAAAAGGTACTTCTGTCATCCTTCCTTCTCATGTGTTAGTTTAGATAGAATTGAAAGGAAGTTAGTGTCCATGTTAAGAATTTTCTGTCTAGAGTTAGGGTCAAGCTCTTAGAGGCGATCTACATGTCCGCAGGGAGATTTTCCTACAATAGAAACTCGCGACTCCACTGGGGAGATAGCCTCAAATTGAAACTTCTTGTTTTGATTTCTCCTCAATTGACCTTGTTCTACCCCTTGATTGTTTCAGACCTGGTTCACTCCTCTTTTGATTGGTTTCATGAGCTGATTGGCTCCTTACCTCATGACACTCAACATAGCTGTCGAGTTTGAATTGCAGATTTTGGAATGTTTTGACATTTCTGGGAGTTTTTGAACCTGGCGCCCCTGTCCCAGTGTTAACAGAGCGCAAAAACTCCCCTATATCCTTACACAGAGTGCTATAATGCTCCTTGCCTTTGGAAATAGAGCGCCAACCTCTTTTTGGACAGAAAACCTTCCAGAACTGCATTTTTCAGGGTTTCCCTCTGTGTCTCTCTTGTTGAGTAACCTAGTGAGTCAATGCTTCTTCTCTTCCATCCTTGACATCTGTCTTCTTGAAGAACACACATCTTACTATTTGGATTTTGTAGCCTTCTTCACTATTGCGATTGAGTATTTTTGTTGATTGAAGTCCGAAACCCATGCATTGTCTTTCTCTCTGTTCAGCTAAGTAAAAACCATGGTGAAGGTCATCAAAGGCCTACAAATCTCTTCATCTTGATTTTAGTCAAGGTCATTGTTCTTCAACTTTTTCTTTTGGGTGTGAAGTTTGTTTTCTCTTTGATTGTTTCTTTTCTTTCGCTTTTTGTTTTGATTGCAACAAAGGGTGTATTGTTTGCATGACTTTTGCTTGTACTAGTTTTATTTTCATTCATACGAGAAGATAATTAGTAAGACAAGAATTGTGTTGATTTGATCATTATTCGTAGGCAGACAATGAAAACCATCTTTACAATTGATTTTGCATGTTAGAAGGCATCTCAAAAGTTTTAGCATCACATCAGGATTTGATTGGAAAAGAATTGTTTGAGGACATTCCTTGTTCGTGCTTGTTAGTGAAAAGAACTCTCTCTCTCTCTCTCACTTAGATAGATGTTCATCGAAAAGAAATGAATGCTTATAATATTTGATGCATTTTTGGGACTGAGTCATAATTCCATTCGTTTCACTTCCATGCACCCCTTTTTCGTAAAGAACAAACATAAAATCAACGCTAATTAAAAGTTATCTAGAACTTTTTATTTTCTAGGATCCTCCACCAACAGTAGATTAGGCTTAGTACTTTGGATCAGGGCTATGAGCATAACTCTCCAAAGTTTCCAAAACAAATAGTAGCATTCCGAGTTAGGGAGAGTCAAATCCAATCATCGTATAAGTCTTCTTGGGACCCCCCTCTCACACAGGGGTTACGCACGCGGTCGCATTCGTGTGAGCTACGGGGACTAACCCTCCATGGTTTAACTGATTGTGGTGGTCAGATCATATTATGGGGATCACTTTGAGGTAAATCCACAATTACTGCATGGAATCCTTTTAGTTGATTTCGAGCTCGATACCCTGCCCGTACGTTCTGATCGAACTGTCGATTGTTCCCGCCCAGGGGCTGACTGTGAATTAGTAACCTTAGTGGCCATAATATTTAGGGTCTTACACAAGGTGACGGTGACGGGAAGTCTCACTGTACCTAGAACAAACATTGGTCAAACTCACTCAAGCTCCTTGGAGGGTAAATCCACAATTACTGCATGGAAGCTTGCACCAAGGAGTAAGTCCGTTAAGAAGGTCACCATTGTAACTATTCCACCCTATCCCCACCCCTTCTGGACTTGATCACGCGACGTTGTATTTCATCACCAACTAGTACGGTCATTGAGAGAAGGTCATGTTTGCTTGGTTGTGATTCTTAGATTCTATTAGTGTATGTTGTTTATTTTACTTAGTGGACCCTAGGTCGAGTCGGTGTTAATGGCGTCGAATCCTGGGAGTACCAATGGAGGAACCCCTTCTATTGGGGAACCTTATACTTTTCCTTCGTTTGGAAACTTTGATCCTCCATATGTTACCACACTGAGTCTTCCAGGACTCACTATTGGATTACCAGTTTGGTTGTTCCCCACTCCGGTGATCCCAAATCCTCCCAATGTTTCAGTTGCACCTAATACTTTGGATGTCAATACACCACCCACACATCAACCTCATGTCAACTTTTCACCTTCTTCGCCCATCAATTCTCCTTCCATTTCTCCTTCTTCGCCTAGTGAAAGCTCTAAAGAAAGTAGCCAGGTTGATTAGAAGAAGAAGAAACGGAAAGAGAAGAAGACGAAGAACCCGAAAAGGACAAACGCCCCAACAACATCAGATGTTGGCTCTAAGAAACCAGTTACTGTTAATAGTACTAGGAGTGTTGATGAGATCAACAAGATTAAAAGGAAGAATCCGAAACCCAAATTCCCTTGCAGCCTTTTTAAGGGTGACCACTTTCCGAGGGATTGCCTCGGTCTTACCCAGGTCTTATAAATGTGGTCCTCCACATCATCGGCCTCTATCAGTCATGTCGATGATACCCCGTCAACTAGTGATTTTCAGGTTGGTAAGAAGAAGAAACAGACTGTCAAGTTCCTTTGCATGTTATGTAAAGGTGATCATTACTCTCACCTTTGTCCTCGTATGGACGAGGCTTCTTCTCTTTTGGAAAAACTTCAACTTCCAAAAGGTTATTGTAAGCTTTCCTTCGACCCATCATTGGTTGATGGATTGGTCAATCCGGTTCCATCCCCGGTCAGTCCGGTTGATCAGGTGGTCAATCTAGTTTCCTCCTCGATTGAACCACGAACCCAAGTAGTTGATCCAGTTCCGTCATTGATCAGCCCCACTCTTCATCAAACACCAAAGTGGTCGATCCGTTTCCACCCATTGACCCCATTCTTCCCTTGGAGAATGAAACTCAAGAGGTCGATCCAGTCTTGCCATCGGTCGATCCCATTCCTCCATTGAGGAATGTCAAAGTGAATGATCCAGTCCCTTCCTCGGTCAGTCCCACCCTTCATCCGAAGAGTGCCAAAGTGGTTTCTCCGGTTACATTATCGGTCAATCCCACTCTTCCATTGAAGAGTGACAAAGTGACTGATCCAGTCCCTTCCTCAGTCAGTCCCACTCTTCCTCTAGAGGGTACGAAAGTGGTCGGTCCAAGTCCACCATAGATCGATCCTACTCTCCCTCTAGAGAGTAAATCCGATACTGCCCATGTTTCTCTCGTTAATACAGACTCTACCGTGCTGAGGGGCATTCCTTGTTCTCCTGTGAAACCCCTTCCAAGTAACGAGGCCATCCTTTTTGATTGGGGTGCGCTAACCATACCTCGTCTTCCCTCTCACATTCCTTTCCAGATTACAGTACAAGTTTGTGGTTGGGACATTCCTCAAACGCTGATAGATGAAGGTGCATCCATTAGTATTTTGTCCTCTGTTTCTTGGCATGCTTTGGGTTGTCCTCAGCTTGCGTTGGTTACACAGAATCTGTTGGCTTTTAACAGAAGAACTCGTCAACCTTTAGGGATCCTTCCTCAGTTTCCTGTAACTTTGGGAGGGAAAACTGGCTTTATCGATGTCATGGTAGTCCGAGACCCCTTGGATTTCTCTTTACTCCTTGGGCGGGATTATGTCTATGCCATGAAACCTATTGTATCCACTCTTTTTCGTGTGATATATTTCCCTCACGATGGAATAATTCTGACTATTAATCAACTTTCATTCATCGTCCACGACTGGGTTACCTCCCTAAGTGGTTCCTATATGCAGACAGTATCGCCCCCGCTGCATGTCAATTATGTGGCGTTGTCTCCCATGACCTCAACTTTCGATGATTTGGATCTGGTAGTTGACATGGTGATCTCTTCGGTAGGGTTATTAGAGCCTGATATCCTTACCCCTGTCACGAACCTCAACATGTGTTCCTTCCAGAGTGATTATCTTCCATCCAGTGAAGATCTCTTGGAAGCCATGACCGATTTTTGTCCCTTGACATGGTAACATTCCAGAGCGTTATCCTCTTGGAATCCATGATCAAGAAGCAACAATGAGCATAGTTTCTCTTCTATGTGGCAAGCTAGTTAAAAAATGAAATAGAGGCCACTAGCTTTCATGTTGGGGGAATTACGAGCATAGTTTCTCTTCTCTGTGGAAAGCTCATTAAAAAATGAAACAGAGGCCACTAGCTTTCATGTTGGGGGAATTACGAGCATAGTTTCTCTTCTCTGTGGAAAGCTCGTTAAAAAATGAAATAGAGGCCACTAGCTTTCATGCTGGGGGCATCACGAGCATAGTTTCCCTTCTCTGTGGCAAGCTCGTTAAAAAATGAAACAGAGGCTTTGAGCATAGTTTTCTTCTCTGTAGCAATCTCATTAAAAAATGAAACAACAATCTGGGGATCGAACCTGGAACCTAGAGCATAGTTCTTTTCCTGTGTCAAGCTTGTTAAAAAATGAAACAATCACCTCTCCCTTCAAGTTGAGTCTTCCGCCAGATCTCGTAGATGTCGAGTCGAGTCTTTCGTTAGGTCTCATTTTTTAACCTTCATTTCATCCACCTGTATCCTTTTTCTCCATCTAGCACAGAAATTGGTGACAACCTCAAAGTCGGTGAATGAATTGAAGCTTGGGGGGCATGTCTCCAGCCTTTGATGATCATTCTGGAGCTAAGCCACCAGCTTTCAAGCTGGGGGCATACCGAGCTTAGTCTTTGTTCTTTCTCATGCTCGTAAATACATGAGAATGCAACCGGGTAAACTTTTATCTCTTTTTCGGACCCGTACGAATATGAACATACGAAAAAGGAACCCCCCTGGAGTCTCCTTTAAACCCTTTTCAGACTCTCTAAATATGAAAAGATTGTCTAGTGACCTTGCTTCCTTTCACACTCATTAAAAGGTCAGAAAGGGCGTCTTTCGAGTGATATTTTAACCCTTTTTCGGTCTCGTTGGACTACTGTATGAAAAAGGAACTGAGAAAGTTATCTTTTAAGTGTTTTTCCAAACTCTATAATACCGAAAAACCTTTGAGTTTTCTGTCTTTGGACTCGTTAAAGGACACATCGACAGACCCATATGGGACCGAACCCTTACTTCTTCCGGTTCATTAAACAAAGGAAGAGGAACTTACCGAAGGTGAGTTATATCAAGCATGTGTTATCGTCCTCGAGCTCATTAAATCAAAAAGAGGTACTCATCTATCTGGATGGGGGAAAAATTGAAAGGAGCAAGCCAATAAGTCTCTTCAGAACATCATCCAACACTTCTTAGAATCGCCCTTGAACACGACACTTTGTCATTTTCATATATTATAATCCATTGAACCTCTGCATTGAGCCAATCCTTTGAGTTACTTTCACTCCTTTGGGTCACCTGACGCAAGTCACCGTATCTATTGCATAGTGTTGGTCCATGTCATGTTTCACTGTTGTGCCTCAGTGTTCAAGGGAAGTATCCGCCTCGAGAGTCAGCCATTCCAAGTATCTTGCCTCAAAACCTGTGTCAGTCCATGTCCATTTGATCTACCTATCACATCTCCATGTTCGTTTTGTGTTGTTGATGGGAGATACATCAAGGCCCTCTGTCGACGAGTCTATTCCTATCGACTCCAACACATTATCCGGGAATTAGACCTAGAAACCAATTAGTACTTTGGGACCTGCATGCCTCAATGGCATGCCTCCTCACATTCTACAGTAGGTTTACATCATTGACCTCTGATCGAATGATTCTGCGGGTGTTCGACCTCATCTCATCTATTCACATTTGTTGGCATGTACTAGGGTACCTTGGGAATCATTGACATTAATGGTGATCTCCCTCGCACTTGTTAACGATTCACATCATCGACCAGTAATCAAGTGGTTTCTTCCATGTTCGACATCAAGACATCTATTCACATGGTCAGATCCGTGCCATATAGGGATTAGTAAGAAGACCCTGGGTTGAGTGACCTCTTTGATATACACTCTGCCCAAGCTGCGAAGGAATTTCCATTGGACAAAGAACACATACATTGTAACATAGATCCACTTTGTATTGGTCGTGGCTATGTCTTGTCATCTCATAGATCCACTGTGTATTCTTCGTGGCTACGATCAGTTCATGTCATCAGTGTATATATCCACAGTGTATTTTCGGTGGATATACCCTTTTATCAATACAATTATGGATCCGCAGTGTATTTTATGGCGGCCATATCCTGCTAAGTCTTGATCACCCAAGCATAGGTATGCCTGCCTTGGGTTTTGAAATATGTCATGATACTTGTTGGATGTTGTTTGTGCATCTTTTGTCAGGTTCTCCGAGTCTATACCCTTGCTTGGACGTCTACAAAGTATTTTAGTTATTAGTTTGTATCTTCTAACTTCATACGTTGGGGGCAATCTGTTACACATCAAAATTACTCACTTTGATAGTGTCGCAAGTGTCGTCATTAAAAAGGTTGCAAGTGTCGCATTTTGCTCACAAGGTCGCAAGTGTCTCATGTTGCTCACAAGTGTCACAAGTGTCAGGGAAGCATACTGCCATGATGCCTATGTCGTGCCTATAATGACATGAGAAGGACACTTGAAACACCTCAAACATTTGATTTGGAAGAGGAGAAATGAGTCAGCAGGTTTGCAAACCTTTTTCCATCTGAAAGCACCTCAAAAACTGAGTTTTTGGAGGGGAATGCTCCCCCTTACACTGTCAGGGAGCGTTATAAATCTCCCCTGGCCCTTTTGAGGGAGCGCTATAGATTTTGAGAGCGTTGGCGCCCCCCTAAAGCCTATTACAGAGTGCTACAACGCTCTAATGGCCCCTCTGAGGGAGCGCTACCTATTCTGGGTAGTTGTTAAGCTGTTGAGATGAATGGGGGAAGCATATTTTCATTCTTGGAAGGTAGTTGGATTCAAATCCCTAGTCCAGCCATGATCTTAGGGCAGATCCTCAACTGAAGGAGGCAAATCCTCAACTTCCCCAAGGATATCTCAAGTGGTTGAAGCCTCTCCAAGGCTATATTAGAAAGCTTTATAATGGTGAAAGAGAAGGGAAAGAGAGAATCACACCAAACTTATGATCTCATAAGTGGTGCTGGAACATAGCTGATTGGGGGGAAGAACTGAAGATATGAAACTTATGATCTTGGACGAAACTCACAGTCAGCCAAAGGAGAGTGATCAGTGAAGTTGTTGTAATCCAGGTCGTGTATCTTTCAGGCAAGGGTTAGACGAAGAGGACTTGACAAAGCTTTCACATTCGCATCTACGATTGTAAGTACTGTTGTCTTTATTCTCATCAATATGACACGCTTGGCCTGTTTATTTCTAGTTTGTGTCTAATGTCACATGAACTTATCATTTATTGATAGATCTGTTTTCAAGCTAATATCAATAGAGTAAGAAGTGGTCGTATCTTGTTTTGTCCACAGAACTTGACGAGGAGCAAAGGATTGGAGCGCAACTCGAAGCGTGTGGGGACAAACGTCGATAAAAGCTACTTATGTCATCCTTCCTTCTCATGTGTTAGTTTAGATAGATTTGAAAGGAAGTCAGTGTCCATGTTAAGCATTTTTTGTCTAGAGTTAGGGTCAAGCTCTTAGAGGTGATCTACCTATCAGCAGGGAGATTTTACTACAACAGAAGGGGCAACCTCCTTTTACCCCACTTAAATGTTCAAGTACAAGATGATTCAAAATGAAAATGTCTCCTTGGTATATATAGGAGACTAGGAGTTATAATTACAACTAATGGCCTAAAGCTGACATAAATAAAATAACATTACTAA
>ML783412.1:239074-310486 GCA_009831015.1 Picea engelmannii | reverse complement strand
TTATGTCGGCTTTAGGCCATTAGTTGTAATTATACCTCCTAGTCTCCTATATATACCAAGGAGACATTTTCATTTTGAATCATCTTGTACTTGAACATTTAAGTGGGGTAAAAGGAAGTTTCCCCCTCGAAGAGGCTTATTATATTAAATTATCTCTTTTTCAAGGCGTTGAGTACTTTTTCTGAGGTTTTTCTATGCTATATTGATATTTGGTTCTTAACATTGTAAGTGTTGATGAATGTAACAATTCAGATTATAAAGAGTGTTAGTGTAATGTCCACATTCCAAGCTTGTTTTTAGCTATCCTATTTAGTTGAGTTAGACATTATTTATCTTCAGTTTTTTTTTTTTTTAGTTTACTATCGTTTGTTGTTACATGCATTGGATCCCTTTGTATCATTGTAATATACTAAATAGTGAGATGGGTATTGAAACCCTAAGTTGTTCTACCAAAATTTTGTTTATGTTATTGATTGTTTCTCTTCCTCTATCACTTATGACTTTTTCAAGGGAAACATATGTCTATCCGCATCCCTGTGATAGTGGATCTCACAAGGGTGCAAAGATCTAGTCTTATGTTCCAAATCGAGTGATTCCTCATCTCCTTGCGATTCAACATTGATGGGATCTTTGCCAATATCCGTTGTCTACTATCAAGATTTGAGGGACTACATAGTTGTGGTTTCTGTTTCCTCATCACCCAATTAAATAATTTCATACCATGACTATTTCATTAAATCCCGTAAGTGGTCAAAATTCCCATCCTTCTTCAGAAATGCTTTTGATGTCGACAAGATTGTTTTCTCATATTAGAACCTTTTATATGGGTGCAGTTTCTTGTAGTTCAGTTATCCCTCCCAGAGAGAATATTTTTAATTCATATTTTGTCTATTTTTGAATTTGTTATTCTTAAATTATTCCTTATTTCCATCAGAGTACTCCTAACTTCAATGTATCTAAGAGTAGGAGATGAATTACTTATTTTTGAGGTTGTAGTTCTTAAATAATCCCCTATTTCTCATCCCAGTGCTCCTAATTATTAACCAGTACAACCATTTATTGAGTAGAAGATGAATTACTTATTTTTGAGGTTGTAGTTCTTAAATAACCCCTTATTTCTCGTCGCGGTGCTCCTAATTATTAACCAGTACGACCATTTATTTCGTAGATGGATGACTTGTCCATTTAGGTCCATGCCAATGTAATGTACAATTTCAAATGTTTTCCACTAAACAAATATCTAAATAGGTAGCTATACTTGGCTATTTGATATTTGAATTAAGGGTGGTTTGGGCTTCATAATGTTTCAAGGATGAAGATTTACATATAAAACCAATGGAATTAATCATTTTATTCTATTGTCCAATTAAAGGATCTTTGTTATGTGACGCAATAAAGATGTTATCTCCCAGTCTCCTTGTATGGAAGTGCATCTAGTTAGATCAGTTAGACTCCAGTTAGTTTTTAAGTTTAGTTATTGTTTTCAACAATTAGTTAGAGATTCATTGAGATCTTTTTTCTATTTTTAATTTCTTTGTAATGTATAAATAGATATGAATAGTGAGAAGGGTGGATAACCCCATAGTCTGTCCTACATGTTTGTTGTATTTTTAGTTTATTTCTCTACCTATGAGTTTAACATGGTATTAGAGTGAGAGGTTTATGCCACTTCAGAGAGTGGAGAGCAAATTTATTCAAGAGAATATTTTGTTGTGTCTTGATTCAAAAATTCGAACAACCACACCTTTTGAGAGAATCAAATGCCTCATATCTAAGGAGAGAGGGGTATTCTCTCAGTTGAAGAAAATGCAGAGGAGGGTGTTTATCAACCACAAATCATAGAGGTGTGTACAAAATTGATGAGATGCAACCAATTCATAGAGTCTCATTTGGGGTTTTGGATCTATATCCATAGCTTTTGATCCATGATTTTTTTGGAGGGTGAAACCATAAAATTTTCAAGTGCAACCAGATCGCTTCAGTGAAAAAATATTGCACATGAGGGCTTTATATCTTATACTTCTTTCAACCGAATTGGTACAGAGATCAAGTTTCATTTTGGTTGGGGACTCTCTTGATTTGTTCTACAAGATCTCAGGTTGGGTTTGCTATATCACAACAAGACCCTTGCACAATAGAACAATTCCCCTATATTGAATTGTAGACAACTTCTTAAACCCTTAGCAATAGATGTCTCTTTGAAGACTCGCATAGGAACATTTCATTGAAGTTCTTGTGGACTTCATCGTAGCTCGAAAATAGCTTGTCTTCATATATTAAAGGAATTTCCTTATCTTGGCATCATATTGATGAGTATCAAATCAATTTGCATTCCCTACCACTCCAACCATGATTGACGATTTAAACCAAGCTTATATTAAATAACAAAAAGTGATTCGGGAGGAACATTCATAGAGTAGAGCAGAAAATAATATGAACGACACAAATTAGGCATCGACATAAATATTGAGTTTTTGTCACTGACAAAGGATTCAATCATAAAAAATTTACTCATGATACCAAAGTTTGATAGCACATCAATATAAGTTTTTTGTTTTTTAATCTACAATTTTTTGAATTCTCCTTTAATGGCTTCCTCCAGTAGTTTAGGGTCGACCCAAGGACTAGTTCTTGTTGGAAAGAACTATGAGTTCTGGTATTTGAGGATGAAATCCTTCCTCCAAGCCTAGGCATGTTGGGAACTAATGGAAAAGGGCTTCACAAAGCCATCCCCAATAGACCTGAAAGACATGACAAATGCATAAATAAATTCTCTATGAGAACAGAGGAAGAAAGAAAAAAAAAGCTAAGTATTGGAGTCAAAGTTTAGTATAGGACTCTATTTTTTCCAAGATAGCAGGTGATTCAATTGAAAAATAAGCTTGGGATATTCTCAAGTTAGCATACTAGGGTAATGATAAGGTGAATACAATAACACTTCAAACATTAAGAAATCAATTTGAAATTATGAAGATGATTGAGACATAAAAAATTTACCATCTCATGACCAAAGTGATGGAAATTATAACTCAGATAAGGATTAATGGTGAACACATTGAACCTCATAGGATTGTTGAAAATTTTCTAAAAATATTTCCCAAGAAATTTGAAATGGTTGTAACCAACATTTTAGAATCCAGATATTTGTCTTGTTTCTGTTAAGAACCAAATATCAATATAGCATAGAAAAACCTCAGTAAAAGTACTCAATGCCTTGAAAAGGAGATAATTTCAAATAATAAGCCTTTTCAAGGGGGAAACCTCCTTTTACCCCACTTAAATGTTCAAGTACAAGATGATTCAGAATGAAAATGTGTCCATTACAACTAATGGCCTAAAGACGACATAAATAAAATAACATTACTAATATAATATGCCCTATTTAAGGGGTAATGAGCCAATATTAGGGATTAACATGCCCTTCCCCTTGAGACAAGTGTTTTCCGCAATGATTGAGTAACTTTGGATGCTTCTGTATAAAAGACTCATCTTCCCAAGTGGAATCTTCAGCCGGTAGTTTCCTCCATTTAATGACATACTATGAAATGGATCTATTCCTCAGCTGGAGAATTCTTGTGTCAGTGATGGATTCAGGCTCCAATATGATTTTTCCTTCCTCATCAAGTTCTGGAAATATAGTTTGAATTGGGATCTTGTCACCTATAACCTTCTTTAAGCATGAAACATGGAAAACTGGGTGTACTCGTGAAGATGCAGGCACCTCCAATTTGTATGCCATGGTACCAATCTTTTGCAACACCTTATAAGGGCCATAGTACATTGGTGATAATTTATTATCCTTCTTGGCTTGCTTGAGGGACATCTATTTGTATGGTTGTAGTCTTAAAAACACCAAATCCCCTACTTCAAAACTTCTTTGACTATGATGTTGATTTTCTTGTTGTTTCATGCGATTATGTGCCATGGTCAGGTTGTCCTTTAATATTTGGAGAACTTGTTGTTGATTCTTGATGTGATCTTCCACTGCTTGAGCCTTAGATTTTTCTTTTAGAGAAGAAGTGATGGAAGGAGGGTGGTACCCATAAAGTGCCATAAATGGTGTCATTTTTGTTGCAGTATGAAAGGAAGTGTTATACCACCATTCTGCCAAGGGTAACCATTTGAACCATTGTGTTTGTTTATCAGAGACAAAGCAATGAAGGTAGCCTTCCAGACATTTTTTCACTATCTCCGTCTGTCCATCAAATTTAGGATGATAGGATGAACTATGAGCCAATTGACTACCCAAACAAGAAAATAATTCTGTCCAAAAATGTCTAGTGAAGATGGGATCTCTGTCACTTACAATAATATTTGCGCTGCCATGTAGCTTTTGAACTATATCCATGAATCTAGTGACAACTGTACTAGCTTTGAAGGGATGAGAGAGTGCACAAAAGTGTGCGTACTTGGTCAGTCTATCAACAATCACCATGATGCCACTCTTTCCTTCAGACTTTGGTAACCCTGATGAAATCCATGGAAACCTCCTCCCAATGATGATTTGGGATCGATAATGGTTGTAAAAGACCTGGGGTATTAATTTTTTACACCTTATTTTGTTGGCAGACCAAACATTAAGCCACAAACCTTCGAACATTAGTTTTAAGGCCATCCCAAAAAAAATCCTTCTTGACTCTATGGTAGGTTTTCAAAAATCATGAGTGCCTTCCTACTGGAGAGGTGTGCAATTCCAATAGTACCTTTTGTTTGAGTTGGGAGTTATTACATAAATATAATCGATCTTTGTACCATAGTGAATCATTTTTCCATGTAAATGTATCTAATTCACTAGAATCCTGTTGCAACCTTTGAATGAGAGTCCACACTTTGTCTTCATTCTTCCATTCATCTCGTGCTTCTATTATCCAATCGGGTTGGACGATCGAGATAGCACAGAGAAAGGCCTCAACATATTCATCCTTTCTTGAGAGTGCATCTGCCACAACATTTTGCTTCCCCTTTTTATAAACGATTTCAAAATCATAACCCAATATCTTCGTTACCCATTTTTGTTTTTCTTCTGAAGATAGTCTTTGTCCCAAGAAGTATTTAAGACTATCATGATCTGTTTTGACCTTGAAGTGCCTAGCTATTAGGTAACGATGCCATTTCTTCAATTCATGTAGTACTACCATCATTTCGTTCTCATAAATGGGTTTGTGTAAGTACTTTCCCTTGAGTGGTCAACTTTCAAAAGATAGGGGCCTTCCTTCTTCTATTAGGACAACACCAATTCCATTTCCCGAGGCATCACATTCCACAATAAAGGTTTTTGTGAAGTCTGGAGTGGTCAAGACAAGAGCTTTACACATCACCTCTTTAAATTGTTCAAAATATTTAGTTGCCTCTGGAGTCCATGAAAATGCATCCTTCTTAGTTAGTGTCGTTAAAGGTGTTGCTATTCTTCCATAGTTCTGAACAAACTTGCAGTAGTAACCTGTCAAACCCGAAAATCCTCTAAGATTCTTCAATGTTTTGGGAATCGGCCAGTCCATCATGGCCTTAATATTGTTAGGGTCTACCTTGACACCTTCATGAGATACAATATGACCCAAATACTCTACCTCCTTTACTCCAAAGAAACATTTGGATGGTTTGGCATATAGTTGTTTCTCCTTTAGTAGTTGTAGCACCTTGTCAACATGTCACACATGATCCTCCCAAGACTTTCTATAGATTAGTATATCATCAAAAAATACAAACAAAAATTTTCGAAGGAAGGGCTTGAAAATGGAATTCATCAACCCTTGGAATGTGGAAGGTGCATTTGTTAGGCCAAAAGGCATGAGCAAAAATTCATAATGGCCTTCATGAGTTCAGAATGTTGTTTTTGGGATATCTTCTTCCTTCATTCTGATCTGATGATACCCTGAACAAATATCCAATTTTGTGAAATAGATTTCTCCATGTAGTTCATCTAACAATTCATCAATGATGGGAATGGGAAACTTATCTTTAATAGTGATCTTGTTGAGCACTCTATAATCTGGACACATACACCATGAGTTATCTTTCTTGAATACCATTACCACTGGTGTAGAGTAAGATCTTTGGCTAGGTCTAATAATGCCAACCTCTAACATTTCTTCAACCATGCACTGAATTTCACTCTTCTGGGAGTAAGGGTATCTGTATGGCCTAATGTTAGGAGGAACACTCCTAGGAATTAGGTTAATTTCATGATCATGATTTCGATGGGTGGAAGACCTTTGGGAATATCTTCAAATACTTTTGAATGCTTATCAATGATCCTTTGGAGATCTTTAGGAATAGATGGCTTAAATGTTTTAACATCTACTGAGCATAGTTGTGCAATAATGCCTTGATGCCCCTTTTTCAATAATTTTGTCATGCCATTAGAGCTTATCACTTTACCAGGTTTCCCTGTGATACCTCTTAACTCAATTTCTTTTCCTTCCAATGAAAATTTCATGAAAAATTCTTGAAAATTAAAAGTCATTGTTCCTAATGATTGTAACCATTAGATTCCTAGTACAACATCTGCACCACCAATGGGTATAGCAATCATTGTACTATTCAATACATATTCCCAAACTAGGACATGGCAGCGGACGACAACGTTTGGAAATCTGGAGATGTCATCAGGGACCCCGGGAAGAGTTATCTTTTCTTTCTAACAGCTTTCCCACCCGCAAATCAACTCAACCGGAGATAGGGTCCAACATTTGGAAGAGAATTGCACGTCATGTGGTGTCCGTTGCACCCTTAGCAGCCCTTGAAAATCTGGAGGACCAAGTACCATCCATGCCCGGTCATACTCATAATCGCATTAGGTCTCCAAGGTGAATAGCCTCTTGTCAAAATAGATCCATAACTTCAGGAAAAGGATTGGCTCTGATACCATATGTTAAGAACTAAATATCAATATAGCATAGAAAAACCTCAGAAAATGTACTCAACGCCTTGAAAAAGAGACAATTTCAGATAATAAGCCTCTTCTAGGGGGCGACCTTCTTTTATCCCACTTAAATGTTGAAGTACAAGATTATTCAAAATGAAAATGTCTCCTTGGTATATATAGGAGACTAGGAGGTATAATTACAACTAATGGCCTAAAGCCGACATAAATAAAATAACATTACTAATATAATATGCCCCAATTAAGGGGTAATGAGCCAATATTAGGGCTTAACAATTTCTCAATAGAAGAACTAATGGGATCACTTATGTCACATGAAACTAGACTCAACTTGGAAGAAGGTTCCTTGGAACATGTTTTCAAGAATCAAACTTCTTTCAGCAGAGGAAGAGGAAAACAAAACATAGGTAGAAGTAAAATAGGAAGAGGTAACCATCATGTAGAAGAAAGACCCAGACAAGAACCATGACATTCTAAAAACTCATAGAATCAAGGAGAAAATGGAAGAAAATGTACAAAACAATCCATAATTTAGTGCTTATATTGCAAAAAGTATGGTCACTGTGAGAATGAATGCATAAAGAACCAATCACATCAAAAGATAGGATCAGAAAATGTCTCCAACAATGGAGAAAATTTTAAAGCAATGTTCCTTTCCTACCATACCTATGAATAAGGTCACACCAAGGACCTTTGGTTGTTGGAAAATAGCTATGAAAATTCATATGACATGTAACAAAGAGATGATTTCTAGCATTCATACTTCTATCAAATATGAAATTACTCTAGGTGATGATTCTGAAGTCAAAGCTCTAGGAAATGTTATTGTGTCTATTCTAATGAAACAAAATAAAAATAAATACATACATTATGTCTATTACATTCCAAACCTTAAACAAAATATCATAAGTGTAAGTCAATTCATGTAGCATGGCTATCATGCATATGCAAAGGCTCAACATGCTTAATTCTATATAAACCACCCAATAGGAAACTCATTGCAAAAATTCAAATGACCAAGAATAGGATGTTTCCATTCAATTTAAGAAGTGTCAATTTGTCTTATCCATATTCCGAAAATGTATCAAACATAGATGAGAATCTATTATGAAATGATAGGCTTGGTCATCTCCCTTTTAGGAGTCTTAGTATTCTCCAAAAACACTCAATGGTCAAAGGACTCTTGGTTTTGAATGGACAATAAAGTCCTTGTTAAAGTTGTATACCTAGAAATCTTAAAAGGCACAACTTTCCAACAACATCCCATAGAGAAAAAGAACATTTAGAATTGGTTCACATAGATGTTTGTGGACCAACAAAAACCCAATCCATTAGTGGAATATTTTATTTTATAACCTTTATTGATGGTTTCAACAAAAAAATTGGATTTACTTTCTTAAAAATAAGTATGAAACCTTTTCAAGGTTCAAAGAATTCAAATTTGAAGAAGAAAAAGAGAGTGGGGAATTTGTGAAAGTGCTCAGGTAAAATGGAGGAGGAGAATATAATTGAAAGGATTTTGCATATTTTTGTAGACAAAATGGAATTATAATTCAAAATACAACCATATATACTCCATGGAAAAATGGAGTGGCTGAAAGGAAGAAGAAAAAACCATCATGAACATGGCCAAGAATATGCTCAGAGAAAGTAATTTGTCCAATAACTATTGGGTTGAAGTTGTTTCTTGTTCAATTTACATCTTGAATAGATCTCCAACAACAAGTGTCAAATATAAAGTACTTCAAGAGGCATGTAGTGGCACAAAGTTAAATGTCTCTCACTTCCAAGATTTTTGTGAATACCTAGGAAAGAAACTTGACAATGTCAGTGAAAAATGTGTCTTTGTAGGATACAATGAACAATCAAAAGCCTACATATTATATAATCCAATCACCAAGAAATTTCTTGTGAGGAGGGATGTCAAATTGTTAGAGAATAAATCATGGAGTGAGAAAGAAAATGAAACATTGGATAGTCAAAACCCACTACATCAAATAGATGAACAAACTGAAAATTCATAACAAGAAGCACATCCACCAAGACTGCCAAGATTACAGGTACAAATACAATAATAACAATCTCTAAATGGTTCTTTTTCCAACAATGAATCATTTGCTTCTATAGAAAATCATAACAAGAGAACCATAAGCAAAATTTATGAGCAGGACAGTGACATTCCATAACAAACTCATTTTCCATTATTATGTCATCATCCAACTTACTTTGAAGAAGCAATAAAATATGAACATTGAGTACAAGACATGAATCAGGAAATTCAATCCCTATAAAGGAACAAAACTTGGGACCTTTTTTATCTTCCAGTAGACAAAACCAACATAGGTGTCAAGTGGGTGTACAAAACAAAATTAAATGAAAAAGGAAAGATCAAGAAGAATCAGACAAGGATAGTTTCCAAAGGTTTATCTCAACAACATGACATAAATAATGGTGAAACCTTTGATCCAGTGGCAAGGTGAAATCCAAAAGGAACCATTTTAGCCATTGCAACTAAAACAAACGGCAAGTCTTTCAAATGGATGTAAATTCATCCTTTTTAAATGGCATATTGCAAGAAGAAGTATATGTAGATCAGCCACCTATATTTAAAGTCAAAGGACAAGAGGATAAAGTGTAAAATTTGAAGAAATCCTTTTATGGATTGAAGCAAGCTCCAAGAGGTTGGTACAATCAAATTAACTCTTACTTGATCAAGAGTTGATTATGCGGGAGCAGTAATGAGCCCACTCTTTTACAGAATTAAATCAAGAAGGTAAAATCCTCATGTTTGTCTCTATGTTAATGATATGATCCACATAAGAAATCTTATGTTAGAAGAATTTAAAGTTACCATGATTTTTTTTTTCAAATGACTCACCTTGGTCTCATGAAATAACTTTTTGGAATTGAAGTTGATTAATGTGCCCATGGTATTTTTGTCTATCAATAAAAGTATGTTAGAGACATTCTAAAAAGGTTTAAAATGGATAAATGCAAGCCATGCGAAACTCCTATTTCACTAGGGACAAAATTGAGCAAACAATATGAAGGCCCAACAATTGATTCAATATTATATAAAAGTTTGGTAGGTAGTCTCATGTACCTCACTTCCATTATTTTTGTTCTTTGATTATTAATGTGTTGACAAAAGTTCAATTAATGTATTGCATGCAAACTATTTGTGGAAAGTCATATATCAGATTTTGCATAAAGTATATATAAGTACCAATTGTTTAACAAAAGAGAAACACCAACAACATCATAATTTTCACAACAAAACACTTAAATCCTCACCTAGAATATTTGGGGATATCAAGGTGGTATCATAGATGGAGTTATTTCCATCTTGAGGGAATTTTACAAATGAAGACAAATTAGAAACTCTTGGAAGAATATTTATGAGTTTCTCAATAATATCATAAGAATCTAACAAAATTGTTAGAGCATCCAAAGTTGTTGAAGCCTCTTGTTGGGAAGAATAAGAAAAAAAAATATTCAAATATGAGGTAGTTGATGCGGTAAAGATCTCACTTCGTGAGGAGGGTTTGACAAAACCTCAAGTTGATTGTTTGGATGTGCATGGTGATAGTGTATTAGAACCCCAAAAAAATTAAGATTTGGTGTCGAATGATCTTCCTTGGGTACTGATCTAACATCTAGGGAGTTAAACATGGGAGATGATGAAGATGAAGTTGGGGAGCTTATACATGAGTTTCATGTGGGGTTAAGTGTGGCACATTATTTGTCATTATAATAATGTTTGGCAGAAGTGACACATTAGGGCATGAGTGGAACTCACTATCTGAGGGAGGGCCCTCTTATGATGATTCTGCATGAAGAGCATTATGAGTTGTAGGTGTTTAAGGAGAGGTTTTACATAAAGGGTTTTGACCGTGCACCTGTTTTGCATTGAGGGACCATGACCCATTTATTTCAGTTGAAATATTAGCTACAGAGGAGGTAATTGAGAAAATTCATTTTGGACCAGCCAACGAGGAAGTATATGGACCAATTTATTAGGTAATTGAGTATAGGACATATGTGAATACGTAACTCTAGGATCCAGGTTCAGTTTATATCAATGGATTGATTGATGCAATGGAACATATAGGATATAGGGTGGTAGATCATGATATAGGGGTGTGCAAAGATATACAACAGTATACAACTGTGTAAGATGGTGTACATTTGGTGTTTGGAATGATTCCCCCATGGATACTATTGATATTATGGTAGTTGTGGGAGATATTAACCTCCATATGTAATCTTTGACTAGAATAGAATATTCTGAAAGAAACAGAAACCCTAAATGGATGTGTGAGAACCCTAGAAGAGTAGTCATCTCAATTAAACAAATAATATTATAGTATTACCCTCTAAAAAGAGAAGTCGACCTAGACAGGTGACAAGAAGGACTATAAATAAGAGGCCCTTGAGATCATTTATACACAAACACACTCACATACAATATAAGTAGTACGTAAGTCTAGAGGAAGGAGTGCAACTGTAAAAAGCATAGTTGGGTATTGGTTTTGGTCTGTGGTTGTGGGATTCTCTTTCTCGTAAACTCTATTTGGAGGAAGGTTCACTCCCTTGGTTATCTATTGGTTCTAATGTTGATTATGAAATTATTCTATCTAGAAAAGGTTAAGGTGTTCAGGGGTGGATGTGTGCCTATGGTTGGGTGACAATATTGTGATATTGTCTATGGTTAAACGAGCACATAGACATATTTCTAATAGTTTTTGATCCCACACTATCTTAAAAAAATTCTAACCACTAGAAGATAGATTGAAATTTATTTGTCAAGATCATTGTAGCACCAGTTGCAGTTGCAACTAGGGTTTTGATTTTGCAACTGAAACAAACACTAACCTAATTCTTTGGTCACTTGAAGTTAAACGTTGGGGAAAATTTTTGGACATATGCCTTAGCCTAACATACCCCTTGGTACCTTCAACTATAAAAAACTTCAAGGTTGAATTTTTGGGTCAAATTCAAAGTTTGACTGGTCAAAGTAAAAGTCAAAGAAAGTCATGACTTACTAGATGAAGTAAAAAAACAATAGAAGGAGCTTCAAAGTTTAAGAGACATGGAGGTAAGAAAATATTTGGTTCAAGAAATAAATCCAATCATAAGAAAGATATGTCAAAGGTGAAATGTTTTGGATTTGATGAATATGGCCACTAAAAAAACCAATGTCCTTAATTAGCCAAGAAGAGAGAATAAAAACAACATTTGTCAGCTACTAATGATGAAAATCCTTCAAAGAAATCCAGGCATGAAGAAAAATATTTATTCTACTACTCAACTCTTGCAGGGTCTGTTGAAGGCACCATGTGGCTAATCGATAGTGGAGCTTCCAGAAATATGATATGTGATCGTGTAAATATCTCAAGCATGAAGGAAAAGGAAACCTATCATAGAGTGGAACTTGGAGACAACAACTCTTATGTAGTCAAGGGAATTTGAAAATCCTCTATCGAACTAGAATCAGAAAACAATATTCATCTTAGTAATGTTTTGTATGTGCCATGTTTGAAAAAGATTTTAGTATCTATTTCTTCCTTATAATAAAAAGTTGATAGAATATCCTTTGTCTATGGAAAAGTACTTGTATGGTGTAAAGATTTAAATATAGAATATGCAAGCGTTATTGGTATTCATCAAGGAAGATTGTCTAAACTTCTAGGTCAAGATGATCAACCTCTCGTACATGATGAACTCAATCCTAGTGAGTCATGGAATATAAGGTATGTTCACCTTCATTATAAAGCATTTCCATCTCTAAAGAAGATGGTTGTAGGTATACCAGAACTACAATAGGTACACGAACGTGTTTGCATAGGATGTGCACTTGGGAAGAATATTAAGAAGCCATTCCCAAGCAGTGAGAATACATCGATGAAGATATTGGATCTGATACACTTAGATTTATATGGTCCTATGATACTAAAATATCTAGGATTATATCTCTACTATGTAACATTCATCGATGAATTCTCATGAAAAACCTGGATGTACATGTTGAAGACAAAGGATGAAGTATTTTGAAAATTCCAAGAATTCAAAGATGAAGTGGAAAACGTGATGGACAAGAATATTAAGACACTAATATCTAATAATGGAGGAGAATACACCTCCAAGGAGCTCGTTTCTTTTTGTAATGAAGTTAGGATTAGGAGGGAGATAATTGTTCCACATAATCCTCAATAGAATGGTGTGGAAAAAATAAAGAATAGATAGATTGAAGAATCCGTTAAAGAAATGATGAATTACCCAAATGTATCCATGTTCCTACGGGGAGAATAAAATATGACATATGGGTATGTTTATAATAGAAGTCCCCATCGTATATTGAAGAACATGACTCCATAATAATCCTTCTCCAGAAAGAAGCCAAGTGTGGAACACTTAAGGATATTTGGATTTCATGTTTATATCAATGTTCCCAAGGACAAAAGGAAGAAGTTGGAACCTTGAGGAGAGAGGGGCATATTCTTTGGATATAGTGAGACATCAAAATCTTACAAAATCAATGTCCCAAATAAACAAAAGGTTGAAATCAGTAGGAAAACGAATTTTGATGAGAAGATTTCCTTCGAGAAATCTATAGAAGATTCCATGGACTCCAACGATGAAGAGGAAAATGAAGATTCGAAGGAACAAAGTGCATGTTCTCCAAAACATCCCAATGAAGAACTAGACCAACCACTTGAACCTGTGGAACCAATTATTTTACCTAAGACCAGAAAAAGACCAACGTGGATCGAATCCACCCTACAAGAAGCAGAAATACATAAAGCTCCCAGTGGAACCTTCAGGGAAAGAAATATGCCCAAAAGATTCTCTAGTTATGTAGGACTCATGACAAGTATTGTGAATGCACAACCTTCCACATTTGAAGAAGCAGTCAAGAAGAAAGAATGGAAGCAAGCTATGATGAAAGAATATCAATCCCTCATGAAAACTGATGTATGGAAAATTATTCCTAGACCTGAAGGAAGGTTTGTAGTCACTTCAAAATGGGTTTACAAGATAACACATGTAGTAGATGGGAGTATCAATAAATACAAGGTAAGATTCATGGCTAGAGGTGTCTCCCATCATGAAGGATAAGACTATGATGTGAAGTTTGCTCCAGTTTCTAGATACACCTCTATCAGAGCCATCATATCTCTTGCAGCATCCATGGGTTGGATTTTACATTAGATGGATGTCAAGACCATTTTTATCAATGAAGTGATTGAAGAAGAAGTGTACGTAGAGAAACCTCAAGTTTTTGAGTTGCAACATAAACAAACCCATGTATGCATATTAAAGAAGGTATTGTATAGACTCAAACAAGATCCAAGAGATTGGTATGCATGAATTGATAGTTAATTGACAAGAATTGGTTTCTATGTTGATCTAAACCTTTATTACAAGGTTGTGAATGCTGCACATATGATCCTGCTACTATATGTTAATGATTTGTTTCTAACAGGTGCATAGCATTTCATTATTCAATGTAAGAGGATGTTATCCTCTGAATTTTATATGAAGAACATTGGTCTCATGCATTATTATTTGGGATTGAAAGTATGGTAGAAGTGTGGTGAAATATTACTAGGCAAAGGGAAGTATGTTATAAATATCCTTAAGAGGTTTTAGATGATGGATTGCAAATCCATGGAAACTCCTGTACTGACAAATCTGAAGAAACTGAGAGAATCTTATTATGATCTAGTAGACTTGTCCATGTACTAACAGTTGATTGGATGATTGATGTATCTGATTAATATCTGACTAAACACTTGCTTTGTTGTGAACACCTTGATCTAGTTCTAGGTGGAACCTAGACATGAGCATTGGATAGTTGCAAAGCACATTTTGAGATATCTTCATGGGATGCTAAATTATGGTTTGAGATATGCCTCAAACAGTGGCATACAATTTCATTGTACATACATCTTGTGTTCTTTGTGTTCATTGTGGTGATGACTTGTTGATGAGATATTGTTGATATATGTTGTTGATATGTGCTCACATCTAAATGGTTATAAATGACAACAATGGGTAATGAATAAATGTTGAATGCTAATTGATGAGTTTTTGTGCAAGAGGGAAGTTTTGGGAAAAAGAACCCCACACTCATTAACCCCCCCCCTCTAAGTGTGGTAGGTGTGTCCAACAATAACAACAACAAATATACAACAGTTTTGTTCATGCTTATATATGTCTATATTCACATATATATAAAACTAAATTGTTAATAACATACTACCACAACTAATTTACATAGTGGTAACCATATAAACTAATATGGCTATACAATGATTTCAAACAGATTTGTTTATAACTGCAATAAGAAATATATGGAAACAACTGTATAAATACGAAACATCATTAGCATAGTACCAATTTTAAATACAAATCTGAAAATACATATCTGAAAAAGATGATGTTGGGAAATAAATGGAACAACCACATTCCACCCAACTGTAGAACAAAACAACCACAATCACTTGTCTTGATGACCCCCCTAGCTTGACCATGAATCCATAAGGGTGAACTGAATTATCCTTCTTAGCTATAGTCACCATCAACAGATCATAAAATTCTTTTCCTCACACTAACAGTGCTCATAACAATAAACAATTCTCAATTCCTCCAACATACTAAGCAATGTCCTGCCTCCCACATATGTTATATATATTCTTGTGCCTAGGTCTTTCATTCCTTTCCCTCCTTGGGGAATTCATAGCTTTACAAATCCCTAATTTTTAGGGACTTCTTGTGATCAAATTCAACTTATGCCACTTGTACAAATCATTCTTGAGGTAACTCAAACCTATTCCCAACTCATGGAATAATGGTCAGCTATTTTTAACCTGATTGTTCCATTTGTCTTTGAGCATTAAATTTATTAAATTTTTGTCTCATACATGTGTCCAATAAAACATGACAGTTGGGCAGGTAAAATATTTTCCCAACAATCATCAAATAATTAATTACATAATCCAAAATTCCAGATTCAGATTTTCCATAAATGGAAAATAATTTCCAAATCCGAATTTTCCAAAAATGAAAATTTATTTCAAAATTCACTTCGAATTTAATTTTCAAGAATTTGAGGATATTACATTATTAAATAGGTATAATGAACTAATGTTGTCCTTTATTACATGGAAAATATATTATTCTACCTACATGAGTGGTTAGGAAAACTCATTGTAGATGGGATTGTAGGTCATGAAGGTGTTTCCCTCCTCTATGACCTTAGACTCTCAACAATGCCTCATTGTAGTAGCTTCAAGAGTCAATTAATGATAAAATCAAAATCCCTAAAATCAACTCCATTCATCCTTGATAATAATTTCATCAAATAATGATCTCACAATGAATACATCATGCATGCAGAGAGATTGGCTATGAAGGAGGGAACACAATTGGACAACCTAATTTGAGGTAATAATGGGTGATGGGGTGGATGTAGTTGTAGTAGATGTAGATACAATCATTGTAGTTGTAGATATAGTAGATTTAATAGTAGTATTTGCAACAGTAGATTAAATAAGGCGGGTTGTAGTAAGGAAAAATAATGGATGGTAGATTGGTAGGTATTAACAGTGTATGGATGGAATGAAAAAGGTGGCAAGGTTGGGAAACAATAAACCCACATAGGAGGGAACATCAAATGAAGTACCCTTGGACTACAATGTAATATTTGATTGTGACTACAAAAATATTGTTCTAAAACGTAGAATCTAAAGTAAATCTTAATATGCATGGATTGTCCCAAATTATAGAGCAACGACATAACAATGCCTTCAAACCAAATTCACACACTACTTCAATATTCATTGAGTATTCATCATGAAATAACTAAAAAGATTCTTAGATACATTTTTTGCTACTTCAAATTCAAACATACAATGGAAATATCAATTCATACATGCAAATCCAATGTTTCATTCCCATTTTGTTTGAGGACCTAATATGACATTAGATTTATCGTAGCTAGACTTTTAATAGTTTAGGTATACCCTTTTCATTCCAAGCCTCATTCAAGGAGTTATGGATCCAAGGAGGAATGGCTCATTGAGCCTTTCGCCCTAGTAGAAAAGTTCCAAACATGAAAAAACATCCTTGATGCCACCCATTTTTATTATTCTTCACGTTGAGTACCCCTCCAGGGCCATTGGATAAGGGTCTAAGCAGTTTATTGTGGGCCAACAATGCTACAGCCAAAGGTCTTCAAAGGATAAGTTGGATTTTTTTTTCATGGAAAGGATTGAAGGGGTTTCGTCATTCTAAAGGCCCGCACACAAGATCCTAAACGCTCACACCTAGGTTTGAGTGTTTGTGTGACACGTGGGTGATCGATGCCATGCATGAAAAAGAACATTGGAAATTTTTTCTAAGGAATTGAATGTGTCTTTGGGAGATTCTTAAGGAAAAATTCTTAGGAAGGTCTTACGCCAAGGCATCTCAACATTTCTCCTATGGTTAAGAGAAAAGGTGCCTTCATCATTGCTCCTATGGTTAAGAGAAAAGGTTCCTTCATTGTTCAAAGTACTTGGAATCCTTGAGAGTTCATTAATCCTTTTTAGTTGGCAATTCCTCTCACGTCGAACTAAGCTTTGCTTTAAATCACTACATAGGGTGGAATCCTCCACTGAAAGAAAGTGGTCAAATCTTGGTCAAATATCCCTTGTCCACGACACTTAGGTGCAATAAGAAAGGAATTTTATTGTCTAATGATCTCTTTGACAACCAATCTATGGAATGGGTCATTGGCTAGAGTTAAAATCCAAGCTTTTGTTTCCCAGCCCAAACTGGCTAGAGTTAAAATCCAAGCTTTTGTTTCCCAGCCCAAACAACTTTATTCTTGACAAGGTGCGTACTATGATTCCTAATGACATTTCCATCAGGGTCAGTCTTCGGCCTTCTTGCACCTAGTGTCGAAATTATAAAGGAATAAATCCAAGGCTTTCTCTATCTATTAGCATATATAGATGGATACAAATGGAGGTGTGCAAATTGCATTCATGATGGTCACCTAAAGAATTTGTGGAAGCCGGGTTTTAAGAAATGAACCTGGACTGTCATACTAAGAACACTCGCTTTGCATGGGGAATTTGCATGTTGATAGGGCACTCGCTTACTTATTTGCACAGAACCCAAAATGTTCCTAGGCATTTTGAAACTTTAAAGAACCTCTTTTGGTTGTATCATCTTATCAAGTTTGTAAGAAAGTGGATCAATTCTTTGTGTGGTTAGCTTCTTCCTAGAGAATTGCTCTCATAAGAGGTAGCATCACATGTTTGTAGATTTCTAATTTGTGATAAAATACTGTAGGGTTCAAACAAAGATGCCTATAAACCCAAACTTTATCCCTATAACTTGTCTAATCAATCATCTAATAGTCTTAAAACAACCAATTTTTAGATATGTTAGCATGCTTGACTTTCAAATGTTGTGTGTTACTTAACTATAATGGTTGACATAGGTGCTAGCTATGATGCCATCTAACATAAGAGACATATACACCTATTATTTGATCTCTTGAAGATAATCAATCAATCACCTCCATTGCATTGGTCTCCACCATAGCGAATCTTAGGTATGTTTTTAAGGATATTTATATCCTAAATGCATTGAAAATCATTTTTATATTGAATATTTTAGAAAGAATATTATGTTTAAAATGTGAAACTAGCTATTCAATTTATTTTATATTGAATATTTAAAAAAGAATAATATGTTTAAAATGTGAACCTAGCTATTAATTTTTTATTAATGTGACGACCACATGACAAAAGTAACACATACACATATGTTGCTAAAGAAACACATTATTTTAGATAATCTTTTCTAGATATAACAACTTTTTTAAAATGATTTTTTACAAGATAAGACACAAACACATTTTTTTAAATAATCTTTTATATAGATATCAACTTCTTAAAGATGAATTTTTACGAAATAAGACATAGGTTGTAAGAACACAAACATTATTACACTAAGATAAATAATGTCATTGCACAAAGTTTCACAATACCTATGTATGAGTTACACCAAATGAATACATTTCTACAAGTATTACATTAGTGTTAGAAATTGTCACTAATGAGTTGCAGGTGACAAAGGAGTACTATTTGATTATAACAAATACACATAAAATAATTAAATATAGAAAAAAATGACACCACAAGCTATCTATATATCTAGATATAAAATCAATGAAGTATAGAAAAATATTTACATACTAACATCCTCTATGAAATTGTTCCATATATTAACCTCCATTGGACCATAACAACTTTACACACATTGATCTTCTATGAAAATCACATGAACAAGGATCAAAACAACTAATCTGTCCATGTCATGTAACATGTTTTCTCTAAACTCTTATGTCTGCATGGACTTAAGAACTGATATATCCCCCAATATTGCTTGAAGTTCCCTCCTAGTGGGATAAAGAAATGAACATACTATGATGTAGTAAGCTATAGGTAAAGGTGGAAATCTAGGTTTGGGAGTCACGAATGTTATGTAAAATTGCACAATATTGGGAAAATAAATTGGACAAAGACATTAGGACTTTTTCCTAAGAGGAGTAGGCCCTATCAATGCATCATGCGTGACATTTTCTCAATCATGTATAAACCCACAATGCAGCCACTAGAATTTATGAATGTCGAAGTAGTTTGTTTTTATAATTTGAAAAATTTATGAAAAAATAAACTTTGAGTAGACAAAACTGTCCTCCAATTTCTCCAAAATGCATTGCTCGGTTTGTTTTATAAAACAACTTGTATGACTTGGCATGCTAGCTGGTAGCTTTTATGGAATAGAGGAACAAGCATCTAGGAAAACCATTGCCAGTTTCGAAAAAGGAACACACACATATTTTGAAGCAGGCATGTTCCTACACACCCTATTACCAGTTTTTGGAGCACCAACTTATTGAGAACACCCATATATACAAATTCTTAAACCTATAACAACATACTGAATCTATCGACCTTCCCCATGCTCTTTTTTTATGCAATACAAATCGGTTGAATATGTCAACTATTTTTTCAAGATATATTGTGGATAATTTTTCAAAATATTGTGGATATTGACAGATTTAGTGACTCATTTTTTTAAGGTTTGTTAAACCAAATCTACCAATTTAGTATGAGAATATATTATAATTGACATTTTTGTAATTAAATGAAATTGTATTTTATTTACTTAGATCCCATTGAGGCAGAGGTTGGAAAAATAATGGAGAGGTTGGTATTGCAGAGTGGGTGGAATGGTTTGTTGAAATGTTGAAAGCCTACATATTGTGGTGGTTGAATATTCTCCCTTCAACAATAATAAAATACTGATTATCATTGCCCCGTGGAGGTTTCCTTACAAGAAATATTTTACCACATCAATTATGTATATGTTTGATGTGTTATTCTTCTTGTTTAAAATTTGCAATTGCTCTACTTATTCTTGTTTTGCTTCCGCTACTCAACAAAATATCCCTTCCCTTAATATTGTCCATTTCCCTACACATATTCCATTGCATAGACTTGTTATTCGCATAATTTTTCATTCTATAATGATAGAGATAATGCCTAATTAATGCTACATACTAAAGTCTAGGGATTGGATTGGTTTTGTTGGAGGATGTTGAGAGATTGTCTCAACCTCTCCCTCCAAGAGTTGAATTAGTTGGATCTAAGTACAACTTTATATATGTGTATTGTATTGTGTTCAATTGATCAATTATAGAAGAATATCATTATGTGTGCAATGCCTATTCTCCTAATTTCTTATTTCGTATCATAGTAGGTTGGTTGGGCTTAATCCTTCACAAGAATGCCCAATAATATGTGAGAGTCGTGGATTAATCCACTCTCTAAGCCACAAATTGGCATGATTTGAGGAGTTGTTGTAGAAACTAAAAGAAATATTTATTTTTGAGCCGCCATTTTCATACCAAGTAACAATCCAAAAATCTAATCTAGTGTGTAGTCATGTTGTTGGAGAGGGATTCACATTCTGCAGGAAGGAGCCACTATGTGGGAGAATTGACATGGTGTAAATTGAAACGGTTCATGAGAATCTGGTCCTAGTCGTTGTAGATGAGGTGAAGAAGCCATGTGAAAATCTTGTCATGGTGTGAGCTACAATTGTTGTTGCAGCTAGGAGTATCTCTTCACCTAGCCGAAGCCTGGAATACATTGTTCGGAGTCGTTATTAAGCTGTGTCAACAATGAGATATGCTTGCCTATCTTTAGCACATAAAAGAGAAACAGGGACCCTCGTCTGATCTACAATAAATGATTTGTTGGTCATTTATTGGCGCGGGTTATGGGTTGTCAGTGATGTTGTATAAGTGTATTATTGATCAGGCATGTGAAGATTTAGCCAGTTTTGTTGATCAGTGTGGAGAAGAGAACGTGTTGTTTAATGTCTGTTGTTCACTGCATATATTGATGTTCGTTGAAGAAGGAGTTGAGTGTTGTTGGTTATCTACCTAGGAGAAAAATGAGGAAAGTACCCAGACTATTTGAACAAGTATGGCGTGATTCTGATAAGTTGTTGAAGGTTTAACTCATGGTGACTGAAAAACAAAAGATTCCAATTTCTTGGAAGCCACCGTAGATGGTCTGCCTTGTCTTTCTATTTATATATATATGTCTATCTATGTGTGGTGTGTTTAATTTTTTTTATATGTTTACGTGTTTATGTAAAAGAAATTAGGAACTCTTGTATCTTGATATAAGCTGGAAGCCTCGGTTTCAAGAACAAATGTTCTTATGATTGGAAGTCACCTTGTATAATTGATTTTTGAATACATTATGTACATAGAATTCCTTTCTAAAAACTGACGGATAGACAAAAGCGAAATATCTGACAGATGGAGGTATGTCCATAGGATGATTCATTACTTACCAGCTTTTCTCATGGAAGCCCCGGTGAGCCGAGTTTGTCAATATTGTCTATTGTGCAACTGGAAGAATGATTATCTGAAACATTTATACTTTAAATGAGTTGAAAGGAAAGATCGAAGAAGAGGAAGAGGAAGAGCACAATCTAGAGGCGTCAGAGTGGGTGTATGTATTGATGAGGATCATGCCAGAGTGGGTGTATGTATTGATGAGGATCATGCCAGACAAAGTGTTGCAATCTTTTTTGTTTTGTAATTTGTGAAATTTTGTAATGTAGGCATTAACGGGGGTGTTAGAAATAATGCCTAATTAATGCTACATACTAAATTATAGGGATTGGATTGGGTTTGCTGGAAGATGTTGAGAGATTATCTCAACCTCTCCCTCCAAGAGTGGAATTAGTTGAATCTAAGTCCATCTTTATATATGTGTATTGTATTGTGTTAATTGAGCAATTATAGAAGAATATCATTTTGTGTGAAATGCCTACTCTCCTAATTTCTTATTTAGAATTCCCTATGATGGTGCAGTAAATGCGTATTATTATGTTTCTATAATAAACTCGTCGTGATCGTTACATATGTATTATAGATGTGGCACAACAAAGAGATTGTAGGCATGGGCACAATTGTGGCTATATCTGGCTCAGGCTTACCGCTTGTCATTAAAGACAGGTTACCATTATTGTGCACAAAACAGATTGTATTTTGTAGTGTTCAGGCCTAGGCTTCTCCAATTATGGTTTAATTCACACGTTACGCTAGAATATATTTTATTGCCTTCTCATCTCTCGTATCCACATGTATATATCGAGGAATTCATAGGTACGATTGTGATTTATGACGTCCAAAGAAAACATTCAGCGTTAATTCCAATCAATACTATCAGGTTGGACATATAACAGTGTTTTCTTGATTGGGTTAAGTGTTGTCTGCTTCTAGCAGAGTTGAGCTTGAGCCCTCAGACACGCTCATATCTCTTACGGGTCCACCTATTTTTTTTAATTTTCATTTTCGGTATTTTACTACGTCAAGTCGAAATTTTTTCCAAAGTTCAGTGAAGATATGTGCGTAATACCTTCAAGCCTATCTTACTCTTACCAATTCACTTAATGATGCTTTATCCGTTCATAGTTGAGATAATGGAAAAGCTTAGATCCAAGTAGTTTCCAAAGAGTGGTTTCGAAGATTGAGCTGACGTAGTTGACAAAATGAGAAGAAAAGAAAATAATATAGAGAAGACCAAATTGGAAAACAAGAATGAGCAAAGCGCATAGCATTACATTAAGGGAAAACGGTTGAGTTAAATAGGCTTAAGAAAATCAAGAAGATCAAGAAATAAAACAATAAATTTTGACGGACTGATGCAGCTAGCCAAAACATCTGGCAGTGTACAGTCACATACTAATGAGATTATAGTTATAATTAACACTCCCTCTTAAACTCAACAGTTACAAACATCAACACTGATAATGCCGAAGTGTTGTAATTGGAAATAAAAAATGGATTTTCCAAACAAAAAAGGAACTCATAAATGATAATGTTTGTTGGTCTATGTGTCCGCTGAGCTTACAATAAGTAACAACAAAACTAGACTTCATATTTTCACTTGAGCTGGGTTTCTTCTTTCTCTTCTTCCAAACTCTGTATTGTTCTAATCTGGTCATTTTTTTCATTTTGGCATTGATATTGAAGGCTCAGTGCTTTTCCTTTTGTCTTTATCATTGTAACTTCATATTCAGAATTTGATCAAGATTCTTATTCCTGTGTCTTTCATCTTCTTCTACAACAAATTTGTTTTTGACAGTGGGCTTATGCCACCACTGCAAACTATCATCAATGCATTTCATAGCTTGGACTACACAGTCAACGAACTGCTTCCACATTAACTCAAAATAAAATTTTATTTCTTCAAAACTCCATTGCATGAAAATGGTTTCAAACTGGTCTTCATTGAAATCCTCATCCATGTCTTCATTTTCTTCTTTTGGCTGCTCACCTGCATACTCAAACAACTTGTCATTATGATATAAAAAATTATAACATGAACCATATTGGTTCTCTTTTTTCTGTTCTTTATAAGATCAGTTACCATGATCATCATCATAGATTGATTGTTCAATCCATTTCAAATCTACATCAAAACTATCTTGTTCTTCTCATTGGCAGTCATAAGTGTCGTGGCTTGAATGCTTATGTGATCAAACCTTCTTTCAAGCATTGCTTCTGCAGTCTCCAAATCATCCACTTGGTTCTGAATGCCAAGTAGACTTCCTCCTCCATACATCAATTCATCAATTTTGTTCTTCTCTTTCATTTTTTGAAGGAACTCATCCTAAGACAAATTGTCATCATCAAATTCAATTTCAAGATTTCTTACCTTTGTTTCAAAGAGGCCAATTTCTGCACAATGTTCATCAATCATCATTGATGTTGATCCTTTGTTGTCATCAATAAACACTACTTGAATCATTTCATCGATGCAGGTTGTTGTACTGATAGCTTCACCATCATTTTTTGCAATTTTCTCATGCTCTGCTTCACACACAGATGCACCTTCTTTCTTTTCTTCCGATAGCTCTGCTTTGGGCACAAATGCTCCTTCATTATTTTCTTTTCTTAACTTTGCTTTAGGCACAGATGATTCTTCCAAAGTGGAAACAGTCGATAAATTGTTTCTCCCTCTTTCACTATACTCTCTTTCCAGAATACTCCAAACTTATTTCAAAGATGTCATTGTTGCAACCTTGTGCAACATATTGTCATCCAAGGCTTGTTGAATTATCTACAATGCTAATGCATCTCTTTTCTTATAATCTAGATTATGATAACCGTCTACAAGACACAAATAGATATTCATTCTAATAGACCAAAATTCAAAATTCTTACCATTATATTGTGGTGGTAATGGTAGGTTCATTCTCATGTTTCTTTATTTATCATCATTTTCCTTCGATATACTTCTTCTGTGAGATCCTCAGGTACAAGTGGAACCTCTTCATTTATCTTTGAAAAACGTGTTATCATTTCTTTGTTGCTCTCTTTCCATATCTGTCTAAGATCTCTTCTGGACTTCCTGAGTCGTCTTTGTTGACCCATGACAATGTTTATTGGTTGTTCATTCATCAATTCGATCACACTTGTGGATCGACTATTCTATCTCATCACACTAACACTGCTTCATGCAAACAGACAAGTTCTCTTCCTGTTTCCTGTGTGTAAACTAGGTCTGTGAAGATATTTATGTGACTTCGGGCCGAAAAACACGAGGTAGACCACTTCTTTAGCTTCAATCTGGCTGGATCAGACTATCCAAGCAAGATATCTACAGAGTCATAGTTCTTTAGAAATTGTAACCCCTCTAATGGCGGAATTGGGCTATATGCGTTTACTCGAGAGCAAAAAAAAATTGAAGTTCAGCTTCTCTTGTGACCGAGAGATGAAAACCATGTGCTTCGAGCATTAAGATGCATGAAGGTCTCAGTTCCTTTGAATATTCAAATGGACGAATAAACAAATTACTACAAATATCAACAGTACTCATTGATTTGAGATCAATGATCCATAGTTACTTCGGTAATTCGTGCCTTCGGGTGATATTCCTTTCTTACCTCGCAATCTTCTGAACTCGGAAATCTATGAATAGGGTGAAGAGATTGATGATCTCATTTACCTGTCCATATATATGACTCATAATTACTTTGGGAATCAAGGATTCAAATATATTTCACCGCTCACAATCACAATACTCGCGAAATGTCGAGGCGACAAACTATACATAGAGGTGTAGATCCAATGATCCTTAGGTCTCTGCAAACGAATGACCAAGATCTTCTTATAAACTCTGACATTCGGGATTTTATGTCTACTAATATGTGCAATCCTCCCGAGTGTTGAATCTATGAAGTGAGAGATCTACCTCCATGTGTCCTTAATTTACTTCGGCCTTCGGGGCTTCGAAAGTTCTAGAAACACTGTATCGTGTTTTCTCTGAGCGTCAAAATAGCAAAGTGGAAGATCCTTCGTCCACATGTCTTCAGTGATGGACAATCCAGATGAAATTACAGGCTTCATGCCTTCGAGATTTATTTACTCAACACTTCTTACTTCCTCCTGGAGTACGCGATCATCTAACACATGTCCCCTTATTGGATCGACAGATAAGAATTGTTTTGAGGTTTCATAACTTCAGGAGATAACCCTTGCACTAAGTTCTCTCTATATTCTCTACATGTGACCGAGATTTGGGACCTCATTTTAACCTTTAGGCATTTATCTTGAATATCAACGGCCACAAGTGATTGCGGAAACTGAACTCGCTCACTCTTTAATTTCCTTCCTGATCTCTGCAATGCGAAGGTTCTCGTCCATAGTGGGATTGATATCCATTGTTTATCTATTAATCTAGAAATATCAATGATCCTTAGGAATTGCGGGCTCACAACTTTCTCATGCTTTAATTTTCTTCCCAATCTCCACAATGTGAAGATGCTCATTCATAGCGGGATCAATATCCACCATTGATCTGTTGATCTAGAAAGATCAACAATCCTAAGGGGTTATGGGTCTCAACTTGCTCACGCTTTATTTTTCTTCCCTATCTCCACAATGGATCTCCCACTGTCGATATCTATTTAATGAGATCAGACGGTCATGACTTAATCTTTGCTTGATCTGACGACTTATCTTTCTCTTGCTCAGATCTAACTGCTGAAAACAAAATTCACCTCTTCTGGCACTCCTCGTCCTTTCTGAGCTTAATTAATGGTTTATGTCTTCTCCCATGACCAATATTACAACTGAATTAGCTTCCCCTTTTCTGCTTCTGCAAACATTCTCCTTAAGAAATAATTTTTTGAATCTTTCACGAATTATTTAAATGCTCACAAATGTTTAATTTGTTTTCGTCCTTCTACAGCTCCTGTTCCTCATGCTTGTTGTCTCCAACGATCTTTTGAGTGTACTGTGGACTGCACTCCAAGCTCTCTGAAGAATATTGCATCTTGTTCTCTCTTTTGTGAGACAATGTAAGTTCCGTGCTCTTCTTCCTAAGATTGGGTTTCTCTCAAGGCACTATGAAGAGGCTTACGTCCTAAGCTCTGATACCATGACAAAATGAGAAGAAGAGAAGATAATACAGAGAAGACGAAATTGGAAAAAAATAATGAGTAGAGTGCATAGCATCGAGTGCATTACATTAAGGGAAAATGGATGAGCTAAATAGGCTCAAGAAAATAAAAAAGATCAAGAAACAAAACAAGAAATCCTAACGGACTCGTACAACTGGCCAAAATAGTTGGCAGTGTATAGTCACATATTGTTGAGGTTACAGTTATCACTAACATACCTTTTCAAATTTGAGGGATAATGGAACTTTTCATCCAAATTAAATTGTAATTGGACCTTCCAATGAAAGATGAGTAGGTTTCATTGATGCTATTGAAAGTCAACAAACACGATGATCATGTAGGGGTCGAATTCCAACAAAAGATTGATTTAGTATTGGCCAATCAGGACATTGTTGGCTTCCTAAATATCATGAATATTTGAAATAATGTTATTCACTTATTAGGTCTTTATAATGTGTTAATAATGGATTTTAACAAATAATCATACAGAATAGGCAAACAAATGCATATAAACATTGTATTCCATTTTTTGCTTATTGGTGGCTCTTAACTACAATGAAAGAGGCCTTTATTTCTGTGACGGAATAAAGAGGATGGTATTTATAGCCTCCTTGGTCCTTTGAATGTTCATTTCTATATTAATGGCCAATTAAAAAAACTATACGTTTCATATCAAACTAGACATTTTTTGTAAAATTATGCTCTCTAGTTTCTCCATTTATTTTAATAAAAAAAGTTTAGTTTTCATTAATAAATAGCTATCTGTATAAAATTATGTTATGTTGTTTTTACATTTATTTTATTAAAAGGGAAAAGCGATGCGATAAGTGTCATATTTTTGGATCGCTTATGCGATTAGTTAACCCCATATGTCCCACCAAGAATCCCTCAAATTGGAAACTAATTCAGTCGATACAATCTCTAGGACTTGCCTCCATCTCCTCCGCTATACATAATAACAACTTTGATCATGGTTATATATTAAAAAAACAATCACAATAATAATACTCAAAATATCACAATAATCATAAACGATAATCTTTTATGTCGAATGTGGACATAGGCTCTCGACTCTACAAGTCCTTCCTTTCTTCAAACCTCGATGCCCAAAAATGGTGGGGTCTACCTAATGTCATAGAAAGAGTAAGAAAACACAATGGTAATGTGCCCTAAACCATTCATAGTTCACACTCAAATGTCCAAACAACTAAATGTAGAAACCCTAATTTATTTGCAGATGAAAGAGAGGAAGTATTGGGAACCAAGTGTTCGAGAAGTTTAAAGTTTAATCTAGCAGCTTCAAATTTTTAAATGGAGTAACTCCTCCCACTTTCTTGCCCATTTTGATAGTTAATAGGCATCATAAATTCACAAGACAGGATAAGATAGGGGAATATGCATTTATTAGGTAGGTGAGAATATGGAGTGTTTTAGTAAAATATCTTATTTTGTGTATTTGCATTTCAGTTTTTCATATGGATGTGGAGAAGAGTTGAACAACTCCATTGTTGTTGTATGTGTATGATCTTTTTTCAAATACTTTCCTTTGTTTAAACTTGAACTAGTATCCCAGTTGGATTAATACTTTTCGAAGAAAATAGATAAATTTGCATGCTACATAGCATTGCTGAGGTTGATTCAGCAACAATGACGTTGAAGGTAGCGTTGGTCCAAATCTGAGGAAAAATTCTCATAAAATTCTTAATTTTTTGAGTTGGTCTCCGCCGAACAATGTACAAGGAGCGACCATCCTTTAGGATCACCCCCAGAGAAGGAACGGGGTGTGACTAGGACCTGACACTTTCGCGCACAAAATTTATGCTTCCGGTCGCATAGAGAGAGTGGACAAGGACCGACCAGGTTGAGAATTTTTTTGGGTTTGATCTATTTCGACAGAAGAAAAGTCTTTTGGTCGATATCTACACCAGAAATGGGAGCCGACTACCATTATCAGTTCCATGGCGTGTAGCAATAGTCTGACACTATCACGAGGACCAATTTTAATAGGTAACAATTATGATGTATGGTCCATCAAAACGAAAAATTTCCTCTGGTATGAAGATTTTTGGGAAGCAGTAGTTAACGGGCTCACATAACTAGATCAAGCCAATCTACAAGAAATGAAAAATGCATTTATAAATGTTGTCACAGAACTCGTGAAAAAGGACAACAAATCCCTATGGCTCATCCAACAAGGGTTAGAGGAATATATTTTCCTCAAAGTAGCAACAATAAATCATGCCAAATAAGCATGTAATACTCTTGAAACTGCCTATCAGGGCACAAATATAATAAATAATAGAAAGTTGTAGACACTTAGGAAGTGTTTTGAGACTCTTCAGATGAAGGATTCAGATTTTGTGGATCATTTTTTGACCCATGTCACTAGCATCGTAAATCAGCTATGCACGCATGGAGAATGCATTCAATATCAAAAGGTCATTGAGAAGGTACTCAAAATCCTTCCCAATAAGTTTAATATGGTTGTGGTAACCATAGAATATTCAAAAGACATGTCAACACTGACAGTTGAAGAATTCATGGGATCTTTGTTAACTGGTGAGAATAGGTTCAGTCGAAATAATGAATATTTGGAGAACACATTCCAATATCATGCCTTCATAAGAAGAGGTAGAGTTAGAGGGAATAGAAGAAAATACAGAAAAGGCAAAGGACACTCTGAAACAGGATAGAGGTCAACTTCAGAATATTCAGAACAAAGTGAATAGTTAGAACAACCACAGAGAAATTCTCACAACCAAAGGGGGAGAGGCATAAATTTCAATCAGCCAAGGTGGACTGACAAATCAAGGATCCAATACTATTATTGCAAGAAATTTGGTCACTATGAAAGTGAATGAAAAAAAAATCAAGCCGACATGAATAGGGGTAGAGAAAATGTTACCAACAATAAAGAAGGAACATCTGAATCGATGTTCTTCTCATGCCTAGTCATGGAAGAATCAAGAAACAACCATGATCTCTAGTTGTTGGATATTGGATGCATCAATCATATTACATGTAATATAGATTTTTTTTCTACTTTCGATAGCTCTGTCACATCTCAAATTAAATTTGGAGATGATTATCAAAAGAAAGTTGTAGGCAAGGGTGTACTTTCTTGTATTGACCAAGCAAGATGAAAAGAAGGAAATTATTGATGTTTATTATCTACCTGGTCTTAGAAATAATTTGACGAGTTTAGGCTTGATGAATGAACATGGTTATAAAGTAATGTCTAAAAGTTCCAAGCATGGATGATTTTAGGGGATAAATTTCTCTCATGAGCTAATTTTCCATGGTTTTTCCCAAAAAATGATTCGCTATTCTAAAAATGATTCGCCCAAATTCTATAGGATAGAATTATTTTACCTTAAAAATTGTCAAAATTTTATACAAACTATACAAAATTCTTAGAAATTTGAATATTTTTACAAAAATATCGCAAACATTTTATAGTTTGCATATTAAGGATTAGTAAGATTCGCCAAGGTTTCTACATTTGAAAATAAATTTCCATCCTTAAAGTCATACCTGTTTCCAGGTGTACAATCTTGGACAAACCACCGAGTAATAAAATCATAGCTACAATACAAATGACCAAAAATAGAATGATTCCTTTGATATTGAGAAATCTTAATTTGTCATAGTCATATGCACAAAATGTATCAAGCTCATATGAGACTTGGTTGTGGCATATTAGATATGGTAATTTACCATTTAGCATTCTCAATGTTTTACAAAAGAAGTCTATGTTCAAAGGTTTACCCATTTTAAATGAATAGAAAAACTCTTGTGAGAGTTGTATTTTGGCCAAACAACAAAGGGATAGTTTTTCCTGATGCTTCCTACAGAGAAAAAGAACAACTCAAGTTGGTGCATACAGACCTTTGTGGTCCAATGAAAACTCTCTTAATAGGGGGAATATTTTATTTTCTAACATTCATTGATGATTTTATAAAGAAATCTTAGGTGTATTTTCTCTACCACAAATCAGAGACATATGAAAAATTCAGAGAATTTAAATATATGAGAGGGAAACAAAGTGGGAAGTACATCAAAGTAATCATATCAGATCAAGGAGGTGATTATGATTCCAAATAACTCACAACATATTGCATGAAGAATGGGATCAAGAGACATTTTACCACAAGATACACTCCACAACAGAATGGAGTAGCTGAAAGGAAGAATTAGACAATAATGAATATGTCCAGAAGTATGTTGAAGGAAAAAAAATTATCAAATGAATACTGGGGTGAAGCAGTGGCATGCTCGGTTTATATTTTGAATTTTTCACCAACCAACAATGTGAAAAATCAAGTCCCTCAAGAATCCTAGAGTGGTATGAAATCTAGTGTTTCTCATTTTAAAGTTTTTGGTTGTGTGGCTTATGCTCATGTTCCTAAAGAGGGAAGAAGAAAACTTGATGATAGAAGTTGAAAATGTATATTTGTGGGATATAGTGAGTAGTCTAAAGCATATAGGCTATAAAATATTGTTACTAAGAAATTGATAGTAAGAAGAGATGTTAAATTCCTAGAAGATAAATCTTGGGATAACCAAACAAATGAAATAATTGTAGATCAAAATCCTTCTATATATGAAGATGAACATGTGGAAGCTACAGGGAAAATTTTTTCTCCACCAAGACTTCCAATATTATAAGTAGAAGGCCAAGGAGAAAAAAAGAGCACAACTCTTCTTCTTCTTCTAGTAATGATTCAGATCCCACTATAACAAAATTAAGGAACCAAAAAACAAGAAGCTTGAGAGAAACTTATGAGGAGAATGATGACATGGATCAAAAAGAACATTTTGTTTTGTTATCCTTTTAACCAATATATTTTAAAGATGCAGCCACAGAATAAAAATGGGTTGATTCAATGAACGAATAAATTGAAGCAATTGAAAGAAACAACACATGGGATCTTGTAGATCTCCCTATAGGTAAAAAGAACATTGGATTTAAATTGGTTTACAAGACAATATTCAATGATAAATGAAAAATAGAGAACAATAAGGCAAGACTTGCAGCAAAAGGGTTTGCTCTACAACCTAGTATTGACTATGGAGAAACATTTGCTCCAACAACATGTTTGGATACTTTTAGAGAAGTTATGGCAGCTGCAGCCCAAGAAAAATGGCCACTCTATCAAATGGATGTTAAATCATTATTTCTAAATGGAATTTTAGAGGAATAATTTTATTTTGATCGACCACCATGATTTCAAATCAGAAGTAAAGAGTACAAGGTGTACAAATTGAAGAAAACATTGTACAGTTTGAAACAATCTCCAAGAGCTTGGTACATTAACATTGATTCTTATTTTCTCAACAATGGATTCAACAGAAGAGGCAATGAGCCCATGTTTTACACCAAAAGAAGCCAGAAAGGTAATATTTTGATAGTTTTCCTCTATGTTGATGACATGATTTATATAGTAATTTTTTGTTGAATGACTTCAAAGCAACCATGCAAAGTGAATTTGAAACGACTGATCTTGGTCTTATGAAATATTTTCTGTGAATTGAAGTTGAGAAATTTGAAAAAATAATTTTCATTTGTCATAAAAAATATGCCACATATATTTTGAAAAGGTTCAAAATGAACAAATGCAAGCTAGTAGATACACCAATTGAAATATGTACAAAACTAAGTAAACAAGATGAAGGAACATCAATTGATTACCCTTCGTATAAGAGGCTTGTAGACATCCTCATGTATCTTAAATATACCCAGTCAGATATCATGTATGCACTGAGCTTAATTTCAAGATTTATGGAAAATCCTAAAATCTCTCATTGGAAAGTTGTAGAAAGAATTTTGAGGTACATTGCAGGTACAACAGGTTATGGAATTCGGTATTCCAATTCAGAAGATGATGCACTTGTTGGATATATAGATAGTGATTTTGCAGATAGCATTGATTATAGGAAAATTACTCCGAATATGCATTTCTTTTGGGTACAGGTTTTATTTCATGGGATTCTAAGAAATAAACCATCGTCACAATATATTTAGCAGAAGCGGAGTATGTGACAACAACTTCAACATCATGTCATGCAGTTTTCTTGAGAAGGATCCTTAATGATCTTACACAAGAAGAAAAACAACCGACTCCTATATTTTGGGACAACAATTCAACAATTGTATTATCTAAAAATATGTGTTTCATTGCAAGAGTAAGGACATTGACACTCACGATCATTTAATTCATGAGTTTGTCAACGATGCTAGCATTATGCTACAGTTTTTTGGTTCGAAATAAAAATTAGTATATATTTTCACCAAGCCATTGGGAATAAATACTTTTGAATTTCAGAGACAACACTTGGCCATTGTTTATGATGATTTTTGTAACGGTCGAAATTAAGGGGGAGTATTAAATGGAGTAATTTATCCCACTTTCTTTACTAGTTTGATAGTTGATAGGCATCATAAATGCACTAGATAAGATAGGTGAATATGATTTTTTTAGTTAGGTGATAAGATGGAGTGTTATAGGAGAATTTATAGTTTTATGTATTTGAATTTTAGTTTTTCATATGGATGTGGAGAAGAGATGAACTCCATTGTTGTTGTATGTAATATCATTGACCCAAATTATTAATTATTCCTATGTGAAAATGATATTAAAACCTTACAATAATTTTCTCAATGAGGAATATTATAAAACACGAGGAAAACACACATAAATAGAACAAAAAAATATGGCATCTTATTATCAATGGGAACAACAATACAAATATCTCTAGTGGCTTTAAAAATAGTTGTAGAATAAAACTAGGAATATAAGATATTGGCTTCTAGGCATTTACACAATCTTCTACAAAACACACAAGGAAACCTGCTATGATGAAAATATAGAAACCGAGGCTCTAAAATCCTCCCACTGCTCTCCTCCATTATACTTCAAGATCTTTAGAAAATACCACAAGACAAAGACTCCAAATGAACTCTCCTTTGTATAGCTAGGGTGGGTATTGCACCACTGAAACTAAACCTGCAATGAAAGTTTTTTTCCCAAAATCCTAACGAAAATGGTAGCCACAAGAGCACTCGATACATATCAAATCATAATTCCCAAAGAGGTAGGATCCCCTTCTATTTATTCTTCTTCTTTGATTCTTCTATATCTTCCTTCTTGACCAAACCAAACCCTCACTTGATTAAAATTTAATTTTTTACTTTATGTAATATCTCTTTAGGGTTTGATACTTTAGATCCCCTTTTTATTTGTTGAATATAACCTACGAGAGTTGTGTAGGATAATGAGTCATCAATTGGAGGGGGGAATTACAGTCCTCCCTTTTTGAAATTGCTTGTCCTCAAGCAATTTTAGATCAAGGTGTTGTAAAATATTTTCACCTTCCCATGTAGCATCTTTTGTAGGCAACCCTTTCCATATGACCAGGTACTCTCGAACAACTCTTCTTCTTAATCTTCTTTCCTTTACATCCATATTAATTTCACATGAAAAAACCAATTTTCCTTCCTCATATAGAATAGGAAGATCAGTTGAAGCGGTGAGAAATTGTCCCAATGCCTTTTTTAGGCATAAACATGGAATGTGTTGTCGATCATGCTTCTTTTTTGTAGCTCCAACTCATATGCCACCTCTCCAACTCCCAGGATCACTCTGTAGGGTCAATAAAAATGAGGTTTCAACTTCTATAGACCACTCTTCTTCAGTGAATATTCTGAGTAAGGTTGTAGCCTAAGAAAGACTAGGTCCTCGACCTAAAAATTTTGTTCCACCCAATGCCTATCTTCATACTCCTTTTGTTGGTTCATAGAAACCTGCAAATTCTCCTTTAGGATCCTCAATATGTCATGACTTTCCTACAACCATTATTTTCCCTTGGGATCCCTACTCTCTCCAAATGCCAAATCTATAAATGATGGAGCATCGTATCCATACAACGCCCTAAATGGACTCATCCTGATGGAAATATGATGAGTGGTGTTGTAACATTTCTCCCTGATATGAAACCATTTTATCCATGCTCATTGTTGTCCTGACACATAGTTCCTTAGGTACCCTTTTATTAATTTTTTCACTATATTAATCTGTTCATTTGTCTAGGGGTGATATATAGTACTAGGTGTCAACTTTGTCCCAAATAACCAGAATAGATCCTTCCAAAATGCACTGATAATCTTGTTATCCCGATCACTGACTATGTTCCTTGGAAGACCATGGATTATGAACACTTCCTTGAAGAAGAGAGCTTCCACCTGAGATGTGTTTTATTATGAAGGAATGGAAAAATAGTGTGCATATTTTCTCAACCTATCTACCACCACATAAATAAAGTCCCTTCCCTAGAATTTTGGTAACCCTGTAATGAAATCCATGGAAATGTTCTCCCATTTCCACTCTAGAATAGGTAGTGGTTGGAGTAAAATTGTTGGGTGTGTCATTTTTTACTTGTTCTACTAACAAGTCTGACACTCCCTCACGTGCCATAGTACATCCTCCTTGAGACCCTTCCATGAGAATATCTCTCTCACTTGTCTATATGTCTTTAAGTACCCTGGGTGGCCAGATAAAGGGGCGTCATGAACTTCCCTCAAGATCTTATTCATGAGAATGGATTCAAGGACAATATAGATCATCTCCTTGTAGTAGATGATATCATCCACTACTCTGTATCTGTCATCTCGGTTGGTACCTTCCATCAACTTACAGGAAAATGTAATTTTGGAATATTCCACCAAGAGGGTAGACTTCCAATCTATCGAGACCTTGGAAAGGGAAACTATTGAAGGCCTCATGGAAATGGAATCATAAACTACATTCTTATTTCCTTTAAAATATTGAATATAAAATTCATAGGCTTGTAACTTGCTCACCCACTTTTGTTGTCTTTCAATCAAATCCTTTTTCTCCATAAAGTATTTCAAGATGTTGCAGTCAGTCCTCACTATAGAATGTCCTCCCACTAGGTACTTCTAGAATTTGTTCATTTCATGCATAATATCCAAAATATACTTATCATATATGGAGTATATCCTTTCTAGTTCCCTCAAATTCCTTCTCTCAAAAGCTATGGGATGGCGTTTTTTCATCAGTATTGCTTCTATCCCTTCTGTAGATGCATCCCACTCCAATACAAATGGCTAAGAGAAATTTGAAAGTGCTAGTAATGAGAAAGTAATCATTACGTTCTTCATTCATTCATATGTTGCTTGTGCTTCCTCAATCCACCTAAATTCTCCCTTTTTTGTCAGATCTGTCAGTGGTGCCCCAAGTTTTGAAAATCCTTTCCCAAATCGTTTGTAATAGCTACATATATCGAAGAATCATCATAACTCCATGATTGACCTCGGGGTAGGCCAATCTAATATCGCCTAGATATTTTCTTGATGCACTTTCACTCCCTCAACACCTATTATGTGCCCTAAATACAGGATCTCCATCAATCCAAATTCACACTTTTCCTCCTAGGAAAAAAGTGATTCTTCCTCCATAATGGTGAGAATCTCATCCACATGGCCCAAATGTTCCCTCCATGTCTTACTATATATAAGAATATCATCAAAGAACACTAATAGTAACCTTCTCAAATTTGTTTTGAAGATATGGTTCATACATGAATGGAAGGTAGTTGGTGCATTAGTCATCCCAAAAGGCATGAGGATAAAATCATAGTGACTATAGTGACATCAGAATGTTGGTTTTTGTATTTCTTCCTCTATCACCCTAATCTGATCTCAAAGAAAATTGCAATATTTATGGTCATCCCAACATGGGATTAATTTAGGGATGTCGTTAAAGAATAGTGCTACCCTTTTGGAAGCTAGGAGGACCAGTACACAAGATGGACCATCCTGTGTCAAGAAAGGGACCAAAAAATACCAGATTTCAACAAGATTTTCCATACCCTACGCACCAAATTGGGTATCAAAGACTTTGAATGACATCTGGTACTCAAATCATGTGGTTGTATGAATAGATACATTAAAAAAAAATGGAGTTTTTGGACATTGAATTATTGGGTACGAATGATAGATATGTTGTTAAGATCAAGCAAAAATTTAAGTATAAGAAGCAATAGTTTGGATCTGCAAACTCCTCATAGCTGAAGCAGGGAAAAAGTGGCCCCAGCCCACAAAAAAAAGGGATAGATAAAATATGGTCACTCTCAGGACAACCAGTCCAAGGAAAAACACAAGAAGGGTAATGAGAAGTAGAAGAAGGACATGGGAAAGTAGTGTGAATACCGTAAAATTACTTGGCACAACACAAAATAATGTCGCTCCAAGTAGTCATTGGTGGCTTAGTTAAAAGCTTACGAGTCCAAGGAAGATTTTGACTTCAAATAAAATCTATAAGGAGGGAAGAAGATTATCTATTTCGAACCTAGTGCCACTGTCACTACCACTAAAGTCCAACCAAGCAAACCAGAAGAACCAGAGGAAGGGGAATGCATCTTTCACTCATAGATGTGGGTAAAGGGGGCTCTGCTTCATTTCATTGTCGATAGTGGTAGTCAGAAGAACATTATCTCAGTAGAGTTCTTCAAGCAGCTAGACCTACTGATGACACTTCACCTGTAGCCATACACCATCGACTGACTTCACAAAGGAAGAGATATATTCATCATCCAACAATGTCCTTTTCCCTATGACATGAAGCCCTTCAAAGATGAGCTATCGTGTGATATTTATCCCCTTGAAGTTTGTGATGTTCTTTTAGGAAAGACATATTTTTGAAAGAGACATATTGTGTATGATTATAGACCTGGCAGTGTGATTATTACTATGGGTAGACAATTCTACATGATACCAGAGGTAGCATCGCCTACCTCAATTTCTTCAATCTTTGTTAAGCAATGCAGTAAGGTCATTTCACATACTGGAAAGTTCATGTTCTTTGTGATTCATGCTCACAGTAAGAATAAGGTCACTTCCATATCCATGACCTCTATACAGAGCCTCTCTTTGCAACAGAATTAAGTGGACAAAATCTCTTTGTAGCACTGCCAAGTCAAGCATCCAATTGATCTAACCCCCAATGTAACTCTTCCTAATTGAACATTTTATCATCGCTCACTCATGGAAAATGAAGAAATAAAGCATCAGATCCAAGAGATTCTTCAAAAGGGGAACACTAGACCCAACTCCTCCCCTTTCGGAAGCCCGATTTTACTCATGCATAATAAATATAGGACTTGGTGGCTCTACATTGATTACATAACATTAAACAAAATCACAGTCAGAAACTGGGACCTACTTCCCGGAATTGATGACCTTCTTGACCAACTCAAGGGGGGCAAGTTATTCATCAATATTGACCTAAAGTATGTCTAGCACCAATTTCCCATGGAACCTATTGATGTATGGAAGAAAACTTTCATTGCTAAAGAAGGTCTCTTCGAATAGCTAGTCATGCCCTTTGTCCTAAAAAATCCACCAACAAATTTGATGAGCTTGATGGATGATGTATTGAGACCCTTCACCAACTCTTTTGCAGTGATATATATGGATGACATCCTCATATTCAGAAGAAATTTGGAGGAGCACATGCAACATATTCAACAGGTCTTGAGCACTCTACAGTAACACAAGATATATGCCAACTAGGAAAAATGATCCTTTGGCATGAGCATGGTCTAATAATTAGGGTACATTGTTGATGAACATGGGGTACATGTGGATCCAACTAAGATCCAAGTCATTTGTTACTAGCCATCCCTAATCACACTAACTGAGCTTTAGAGCTTCTTGGCACTTGCCAACTTCTACCGACGGTTCATGTTGGGATTCTCTCATATTGCATGGACCTTCAAATGAGTGACCAATGGTGGTGGAAAGGTTAATTTTGCATGGAGGAAGGCACAAAGACAAGTATTTGATGATGTAATGCATCGCTTATGCTTAGCTCTAGTACTCTCCTTACCAGATCTGGAAGAACCATTCAAGATTGAAACTGATGCATATGACTATGTTGTAGGCACATTTCTCACTCAACACAGTCATCTGATATCACACCATAGCGATAAAATCTCATAAACTATCCGTAAATACCCCACCTATGAAAATAAAATTTATTCCATTGTACAAGCTTTTCTTCAATGGAAACATTACATTCGAGGAAAGGAGACAATCATCCACATTGATCACAATCCTTTGCAGTTCATACAAACACATGGGAAGTTGCAAAATGACTGCCATCTGAAGTGGTCCACCTACCTGCAGGAGTTCCATATCAACATCGAGTATAAGAAAGGTAGCACAAATCAATTTTATGACTTCCTCAGTCGAACTACCATGGGTGCACTCATGAGCATGCTCCATTCCTATGGGAATGAGGCATCTGAGTGGCACCAACTCTATCAGCAAGATCTAGAATTCACAACTATCTATCAACTCTTGGGTACATGAGTGAATGCCATCGATTTTCACATTCAGTATGGAATGTTATTCCATCTAGGCCATCTTTGTGTTCCTGCAAGAGATCATGCAAATATGATTTGGGAGGCTCACTAAAGTCATATGGAAGGATATTTTCGCATGGAGAAAATTGTGTCCATTCTAAAGAAATACTTTTATTGGCCAAAAATTTGACAAGACGTCAGTAAGTATATCAGATCTTTCACTTCCTGTGTCATTGCAAAGCCATCCATTAAGTAGAAAGTATTATACAGACCTCTTCCTACTCTCAATAGGCCTTTAGAATACATTTCGATGGATTACATGCCTGGCCTTCCATCCACCAAGCAAGGAAATGATTGTGTATTTTTGGTGGTTTATTGGTTTTCAAAGATGGACATTTTCACAACCTATGAGAAGAGAATCATAGCGGAAAACACTTCCAAGATATTCTTCGAACGAGTGTGGGTCCATTTTGGGATACCACAAACCATCATCTTCAATCGGGATAGGAGGTTCCTCAACACATTTTGGTCGAGTCTCTGGTCACTGTTGGACACCAAGCTCACTAAATCCACTACATTCCACCCTCAAACCGATGGCCAAACATAGGTCATCAATTAGATGATTGTGCACAACATGTGCACGTATAACTTTAAGAATCCATGCATATGGGATGAGATTCTTCCCTATGTTCATCACAACTACAACAGGGCTCTCCATAGCTTGACCAACCATATACCCTTTCAGGTGGGGTTGGGATTCCAACCCTTGTGTCCCATTGATGTTGCACTACCTCTTGCAACCACAACGATAGATTCTTCCCATGTTCATTATGAGGCCGACGAAACCACCAAATTCATTAAGAGGGTTCAACAAATCCAACAACATGTCCATGAGATTTTGCAGAAAGCCAATGTCAAGTACAAGAAACACCATGATCAACACTGGGTATCGCACACGTTTCAGGTGGGAGATAAGGTTTGGTTAAATTTGCATAAATAATGCCTTATAGGGCCCCATCAAAATCTCCATCCACTTCGATATGGTCCTTACACTATCACCAAGGTTGTGGGTGACAATGATTTTGAGCTCAACACTCCCCCCTTCCTTGGATTGCACCCAATGTTCAATGTGGACCTCCTATGACCATATTTTCCACCATTATTGGATACCTCAGAGATCGTTGAACCATTGACACCAACAGAGATCAACCATGAATACATGGAATAGGCATCTATTGATTAGATAATGGACACATAGGTCAAGAGAACTTGCTAGCATAAGATCCAACTATATTGAGTTAACAAGGCAGGGTATCTCCCACACCAAGCCAAGTAGCTCACCTAGAGCCAAATTCAATAGAAATTTCATCACTTGGTGGGGCCACTAAATTAAATTGAGACAATTTATTCCTAAGGGAGGAGGATTGATCCAGGTGTATATTGGTGGCCACCCTCCTATTCCAACTGGCTCCTCTTAACAATTTTTAGTTCAACATGTTTTTCTTTAATTATTTGTAGTTGTGGGTTATATACTTATGGGCTATATGAATCCCTACACATATTCCAAGTGTATATTGGTGACCTCCCACCTAATCCACCTAGATTATTTTGGAAGTTTTCATGTCAATACATTTTTATGTACTTCTAGGGACATTTTGGGGCCCTAAATAGTGTTTTTTTTTTATCTTTCCACAATCAACCTACATACGAAGCCATATTTTCACAACATAATGTGTATTTCTTGAAAATACCTTTCCAATGGGCTATCACGTTCCTAAAACGGAGGTCGTATGAAAAATTTGCGACCCTGAGAAGTTGAGGTACCAACTTACCCATTGGGGCCCACATAACTTTTGGTGTTTCATCTCCTAGTGTTAGATTTTTGGATGTCTAGGGTTTGGCATTGATGATTAATGTTAAAAAGGCCTATGGAGCCTCATTGTAATCATTCTTCTTATAAGGATACACATAGCATCCACATCTCTTCTCAGAGATAGCTAACACCATTCGAGCAAGTTGTTTCTAGTTATGCAGTTTTACAATTTCAGCCTATTGTATTTAGTCAATAGAAGTTATTGTTCACTAAATATCTCTTGTTGTTATCTATATCTCTGTGTTATTATATTCAATACGTTATTTATTTTGTTAAACTCATAAATCCGGATCACATCTCCCGATAATTCATTTTGAACTAAGGGAATATATCCATTGTACTCCCAATACCACATTGGTGTATACTACTTCCACCACACAAAAGTCATCGTTCAACGTGTAGTTTCCCAATGTCACATCCAACCTTATAATACTTTGGATACACATCATATTGTACCCATCTTCCACTACTACTTCAGAATATTCAAATTCCTTTGTTGGAATTTGTCTCCTGGTAAACAATGTTGCATCTATGAAATTATGGGTGGCCCCTCCATGAATCGACATTGTAACTCTCTGTCCTTGTAAAATTGCCCTCATTCGGGAGGTATACTTCCTGGGGAATCCAAGAAATGTGTCTATAGTCACCTTATTGACACATACTTGTAATGGGGTATGTTATGGAATTTCAAGGTATGGTGCCTCACAACTATTCTAATCCCCATCTAGACTGTGAGGGTTCTCCTCCTCACCTTTATCTTCTTCTTCATATAGTAGTTCAATACAATGTAACTTTCCATTTTCCATACATCAGTGACCTAGTTCCAATGGATCCTTGCAAATAAAGCATATTTTATTTATTCTAAGCTCTCTTGAGTGTATTCATCCAACCTGTCTTTCCCTGTCCATGTCTCTTGGGTAAACTTTATGGCATACCCCTTCTAAGGAATGAAGGTCTTTATTGGGGCCTTTATGAGCGTTGTGTCTTCCATATCATGAGTTTTCTTGATGGCATCATGTAACATAGGTGGCCTAAAATCCTTAACCCAACACTTCAAGGGTTTAGTTATCCCCTTTGTAAATAGAATCACTAACCTTTGTTTTGAGATATCAGTTACCTTGAAAGCCAATCTCTAAAACTTTGTGATAAATTCCTATGGTGTACCTATTTGTCTCAAGTGGGCCAACTCCATCAAACTAATTTCAGGATCCTTACTTTCGAACCTATCCATCACCCTCCGGGTGAATTCTACATATGATGTAATGTTAGTATGTCCAAGGTTGATCGACCCATGAAGCCACCATTCATGAGCCTCCCCATCCAAATGTAAGGTGGAAATCTCGATTGCCTATACCTCAGTCATTGGGTTGATCTGGAGGTCATTGACCATATTCTGCACCCAAGTTCTATATGAACTCTTATCTTATCCATCAAAAGAGGGAATAGTTAACTTGCCCACCCTATGCATAAGATCATAGTTTTGGTGGTATTGAATTGCTTTGTTACATTCCCTTGGTTTGTTCCTATATTTAGCATTGTAATAGTTTTGGAATAAAAATTCTTCATGGAAACCTTCTGGTGTGTCTAGGTACTCTACATAAACCTTAAGGGGATCATTATCCTGGTCTTGTTGTTCTGGAATTTATGTTTGTTTCTCCTTAATAAATTGTGGTAATTATGACCTTGATATTTCACTGCTACCTGTCGGTGAGTCGCTATGTATTGGAATATGAGTGTTGTTATTCTCCCTATGGGCCCTATGACTTTCATTGACTTCTCTTTGTCTGATTCCCATTGTAGCCTCCTTGTATTTGAATGATCTGTGTCAAGATTTGTGTTGTCTGTTGTTTGCTAGCAGTCATTTATAGTTTCCCTACAACTATAGATTTCAACAATTGTTGGACTTTGTCTTCACCCTGGTTTCCCATGCTTCCTTCTAGTTTTGATTCAGATGGGATTTCTTCTGACTTCCTCTACAGTAATATTTTAAAGGGTTTTTCTCCACCCCACTTCTTCCTTGACATTATAGGATCATAGAATCACTAGCTCTGATACCACTGTAATATCCTCAACCCAAATTATTAATTTTTCCTATGTGAAAATGATATTAAACTGTTACAATAACTTGCTCAATGATCAATATGATCAAACACATGGATATCACACATAAATAGATTATAATACTATGGCATCCTATTATGAATGAGAACAACAATACAAATATCTCTAGTGGTTGTAAAAAGAAGAACAAGACTAGGAACATAAACTATTCGTTGCTAGGTAGCTAGACAACCTACTACAAAACACACAAGGAATCCTGGTATGATGCCAACAGAGAATCTGAGGCTCTCCAAACCTTCCACTACTTTGCCCCAGTATACTTCAAGATCTTCATAAAATACCACAAGAAAAAGACTCCAAATGAACTCTCTTTTGTCTAGCTAGGGTGGGTATTTCATCACCGAAACTAAACATGCATTGGAAGGGTTATTCCCAAAACCCTAACAAAAAAGGTTGGCCACAAGAGCACTCAATACATATCAAAACATAATTCCCAAAGAGGTAGGCTCCCATTCTATTTATTCTTCTTCTTTGATTCTTCTAGATCTTCCAACTTGACTAAATCAAACCCTCACTTGATTAAAATATAATTATTTATTTTATTTAATATCTCTTTAGTGTTGGAAACATGCCAATGAATTTCCTCATGCGCTCACATGCACATGCATTTCAGCTAAATTAGGAATGTTCATACATCGACTCATTGTAAACAGGTTGTGTAAACTGTGTAATCCATTTGTGAACTGTTCATGTAACTATGTGATCTATTCATGGATAGTTTGTGTAACTGAGTGATAGATGTTATATATAAAAGCATACCCATAGAGGTGAGAGTGCAAGGGGTGTAGATAGTAGAGTGCGTGTGAGGTGAGGATGATTGTATGCCTAAGATTGGCTATTGTAATTCTCCCTTGAATAATAAGAATACTGAATATCATTGCACGTGGTTTTTTCCCACATTGGGTTTCCACATAAATCATTGTGTCAATTGTGGGATTGTGGTTCTCAGTTTTATCCGTGTTTAATCTTTCCTGTTGATGCTCTGTTTTTCTTTTTCTTCCCAACAAGTGGTATTAGATCGGGATAAGTAGATGTTGCAAGTGATCCAAGGAGAATTGTGTACAGGTCTCTTGCTCTTGAGTGAGTATCAGTTCATCGACGCTCCCTAGGCAGTGTTAGAGGCGCATCGACGCTCTCAAAATTATGAAATTGTGGTTTTCCTAAAATCAGCGAGCGCATTGTGATTTTCCTAAAACGATGCTCCCCCATACAAACTTAAGGAGCGTCAATCTCTAAAACTAGCGCTCCCTTTCAACACTCACATGAGTGTTGATCTAACAAATTAAACTTTTTTAGATACGACTTGGTATAAAATTTGTGGAGGATTGACTTTATAATATTTTATAAAGGGTGGATGAGGTCACGTTTTTCTTCTTAAACATATGAGACAAATGTTATGGATAATAGTGGATTAAATCATGAAGATAAGTTTTGATAAAAGGTGAAAGGGTGGTTTTTTTTAGGCTTTTTAAAAAAAAACAAAAACCTTTTAATTAAAGTTTATATTTTTGAGGTTTAACCTTAAATATAATAAAACTCCTCTACTATAAAAGGGCTTGGTTCTATAAGAAGTGGTGTGGATGGTTTTTTCCGCTAATGGAGAAAGTGTAGAGTTCCAAGTTTGAGGTGGAGTAATTCAACGATAAGAAATGCTTTGTGCTATGGAAGCTCAAGATGCAGGATCTATTTGTGCAACAAGGATTGCAAAAGGCATTGTTTGTATGCAAGATCCCTCAGTACTATTCATTTGAGTCTGGAAGATGAAGTGTTGTTTAACATCATTGAAGAGAAGACAACAATAGGTTTGAGGAGAAAACTGGAGAGTCTTTATATGACAAAGAACTTGGCGAATAGAATCTTCTTGAAGAGATAGTTGTACAACTTGCGGATGAAAGAAGGTATGAAATTTTTTTATCACTTCAATATTTTCAATACTTTGATTTTTCAATTATCTTGTATTGAAGTAAAGTACAAAGATGACGACGAGGGGTTTACGCTACTGTGTTTGTTTCCTGAGTCTTGGGATCATCTTGTCACAACTATGTGGTTTAGCACAACATATGCCATTGATTACAACATTGTTGTGGGAGTTTTTTTGTCTCAGGAGTTGAGGAAAAGATCCAATAAAGAAACATCAACAACAGAAGCAATGGTGGTCAAAGGACGATCTATAGAAAGAGGGAAAAATCATAGGGGTACATCGAGGTCTAATTCAAAAGGCAAGAAGAGTAAGCATAAATGTTGGTTCTGTGGAAAATCTGGGCATCTCAATAAGGATTGCTAGAAAATGCATAATGCATCCAAAGAGGACTCCACAAAAGAAGAAAATGAAGCTAATGTAGCTTAACCAAGTTCAACTTCCAGTTCAGGTATGGTTGATGAGGAATTGTCTACTTGTAATGTTTCCCATCAACATCAACATTGGTTGTTAGATTCTGGTGCATCCAACCACATGTGTTTTCATATAAGTTGGTTCTCAACTTACCAATATATTGATAATGGTGTTGTTTTATGGGAATTTTTTTTTTTTTTTTTAAATGTTGGAGTTGGTAGCGTCCGGATTAAAATTCATGATGGTTCTATAAGAAAATTAACAGATGTAAGGCATGTTCCCAAACTAAGAAATAACTTGATATTTTTGGGAGTTCTAGATTCTTCTAGTTATATGTGTACAGCTCAAGGTGGAGTACTAAAGGTTCCCAAAGACATCCTAATAGTCATGAAGGAAAAGAGGATCAAAAACCTTTATCATCTTGAAGGAATGATAGAGGTAAATCAAGTAGTGGTAGAATCTAAAAATGCAAGTGACTATGTTCGTTTATGGCATCAACGTTTGGGTGATATGAGCGAGAAAGGGCTTAAGGTACTGGTTGATCATAAGTGACTTCCAACTTTGAATTTTCTGAATTTGAATTTCTGCAAGTATTGTGTTTTTGGAAAATAATGTAGACATAAGTTTAAAACAGGAAGGCATATAAGAAAATGTATCTTTCATTACATTCATTTAGATGTTTGGGAACCATCCCCTACAGTTTACTTTGGAGGATCATCATATTTTGTAACATTTATAGATGATTACTCTAGAAAGGTTTGGGTCTATTTACTTAAAATAAAAGTTGATGTATTTAACATTTTTAAGCAACTCAGAGCTTTGGTTGAAAAGAGCATTAATAGGTCAATCAAGTGCTTAAGGAAAGATAATGGATGTGAGTTTACATCTGTGGAATTTGAGAACTATTGCAAGGAAGTTGGGATCGAAAGACATAATACCACGGTTCATACTCCACAGCAAAATGATGTTGTTGAATACATGAATAAGACTCTTCTAGAGAGAGAAATGAGCATGCTCTATAATGCCAAGATGCAATAGGAATTATGGGCAGAAGTAGTTCTTATAGCATGTTATATGATAAATCATTCACGATCAACTGCAATAAATTGTAAGATTCCATAAGAGGTATGGACAGGTCATTCGTATGATTATTCAAATGTGAGAATATTTCGTTGTGATACTTATGCTCTTATTTTTAAAGATCAACATTCAAAGTTGGATCTTAGATCAAAGAAATATGTCTTTGTTGGTTATGGTGATGGAGTTAAAGGGTACATATTGTGGGATCCTACTCCCAACAAACTCATCATAATCAGAGATGTAGTATTTCATGAATCATCACTCTTAAAATCATAACTGGTATATGTTGAAGTGAGACAAGAACATGTACCGAAAGTTCAACAAATTCACCAGGAAACTCATCTATCTCCAGAAAGGGAGTATTATTAAGATGTTAGATAAGAAGAATATGAAGATGCATAAAATATTCAGTAAACTGAGGATATACATCAACCATCTCTAAGTATATCTTCACGAGTCACGAATCCTCCTACAAGGTATGACGATTATGTTTCATATGTGGATTTGGTTTCTATTGATGGAGAACCTAGTTGTTTTCAAGAAACAATTAAGGTACCTGAAAATGATCAATGGAAGAAATTTATGAAAGAAGAAATGGAGGCCTTAGAGAGGATTAAAACATGGGGCTTGGTAAAACTTCTAAAGGATAGGATGTTTGTCGACTGCAAGTGGGTCTACAAACTGAAAAAGGGTGTTGATGATAAAGTTGAAAGGTATAAATCAAGACTGGTAGCAAAAGGGTATTCTCAAAAGGAAGGTATTGATTTTCATGAGATATTTTCACCAATTGTCAATGTTGTTTCAGTTCATGTTGTGTTAGGACCAGTTTCTTTACTTGATCTTAAGTTAGAGGAGCTAGATGTTAAAATTACATTTCTACATAGAGATATGGATGATGATATATATATGGAAAAACCAAAAGGGTTTGTTCAGGATCTTAATAAGAGGTTTTTTTTGAAATTCAATAAGTCATTGTATGGCATGCGACAGTCTCCTAGGGAATGGTACAAGAAGTTTGATTCCTTCATGGAGAGCCTAAATTTTACAAGAATTTAATATGATCATTGTGTTTACTTTTAAAAGTTGGAAAATGGCATGTTCATTATTTTTGTGTTATATGTTGAAGATATGTTTGTGGTAAGCAAAAGCATGGTCGAAATATAATAAAACTCCTCTACTATAAAAGGGCTTGGTTCTATAAGAAGTGGTATGGATGGTTTTTTCCGCTAATGGATAAAGTGTAGAGTTCCAAGTTTGAGGTGGAGTAATTCAACTCTAAGAAATGCTTTGTGCTATGGAAGCTCAAGATGCAGGATCTATTTGTGCAACAAGGATTGCAAAAGGCATTTTCTGGATGCAAGATCCCTCAGTACTATTCATTTGAGTCTGGAAGATGAAGTGTTGTTTAACATCATTGAAGAGAAGACAACAATAGGTTTGTGGAGAAAACTGGAGAGTCTTTATATGACAAAGAACTTGGAGAATAGAATCTTCTTGAAGAGATAGTTGTACAACTTACGGATGAAAGAAGGTATGAAATGTTTTGATCACTTCAATATTTTCAATACTTTGATTTTTCAATTATCTTGTATTGAAGTAAAGTACAAAGATGAGGACGAGGCAGTTACGCTACTGTGTTTGTTTCCTGAGTGTTGGAATCATCTTGTCACAACTATGTGGTTTAGCACAACATATGCCATTGATTACAACATTGTTGTGGGAGCTTTGTTGTCTTAGGAGGTGAGGAAAAGATCCAATAAAGAAACATCAACAACAGAAGCAATGGTGGTCAAAGGTCGATCTATAGAAAGAGGGAAAAATCATAGGGGTACATCAACGTCTAATTCAAAAGGCAAGAAGAGTAAGCATAAATGTTGGTTCTGTGGAAAATCTGGGCATCTCAATAAGGATTGCTAGAAAAGACAGAATGCATCCAAAGAGGACTCCACAAAATAAGAAAATGAAGCTAATGTAGCTTAACCAAGTTCATCTTCCAGTTCAGGTATGGTTGATGAGGTATTGTCTACTTGTAATGTTTCCCATCAACATCAACATTGGTTGTTAGATTCTGGTGCATCCAACCACATGTGTTTTCATATAAGTTGGTTCTCAACTTACCAATCTATTGATAATGGTGTTGTTTTATGGGAAATGATTTTTTTTTTTAAATTGTTGGAGTTGGTAGCGTCAGGATTAAAATTCATGATGGTTCTATAAGTAAATTAATAGATGCAAGGCATGTTCCCAAACTAAGAAATAACTTGATATTTTTGGGAGTTTTACATTCTTCTAGTTATAGGTGTACAACTCAAGGTGGAGTACTAAAGGTTCCCAAAGACATCCTAATAGTCATGAAGGAAAAGAGGATCAAAAACCTTTATCGTCTTGAAGGAATGATAGAGGTAAATCAAGTAGTGGTAGAATATAAAAATGCAAGTGACTATGTTCGTTTATGGCATCAACGTTTGGGTGATATGAGCGAGAAAGGGCTTAAGGTACTGGTTGATCATAAGTGACTTCCAACTTTGAATTTTCTGAATTTGAATTTCTGCAAGTATTGTGTTTTTGGAAAATAATGTAGACATAAGCTTAAAAAAGGAAGGCATATAAGAAAATGTATCCTTGATTACATTCATTTAGATGTTTGGGAACCATCCCCTACAGTTTATTTTGGAGGATCATCATATTTTGTGACATTTATAGATGATTACTCTAGAAAGGTTTGGGTCTATTTACTTAAAATAAAAGTTGATGTATTTAACACTTTTAAGAAACTCAGAGCTTTGGCTGAAAAGAGCATTGACAGGTCAATCAAGTGTTTAAGGAAAGATAATGGATGCGAGTTTACATCTGTGGAATTTGAGAACTATTGCAAGGAAGTTGGGATTGAAAGACATAATACAATGGTTCATACTCCACAGCAAAATGATGTTGTTGAATGCATGAATAAGACTCTTCTAGAGAGAGAAATGAGCATGCTCTATAATCCCAAGATGCAACAGGAACTATGGGCAGAAGTAGTTCTTACAGCATGTTATCTGATAAATCATTCACAATCAACTGCAATAAATTGTAAGATTCCATAAGAGGTATGGACAGGTCATTCGTATGATTATTCAAATGTAAGAATATTTCGTTGTGATACTTATGCTCTTATTTTTAAAGATCAACATTCAAAGTTGGATCTTAGATCAAAGAAATATGTCTTTGTTGGTTATGGTGATGGAGTTAAAGGGTACATATTGTGGGATCCTACTGCCCACAAACTCATCATAATCAGAGATGTAGTATTTCATGAATCATCACTCTTAAAATCAGAACTGGTATATGTTGAAGTGAGACAAGAACATGTACCGAAAGTTCAACAAATTCAATAGGAAACTCATCCATCTCCAGAAAGGGAGGATTATTAAGATGTTAGAGAAGAAGAAGATGAAGATGCATAAAATATTCAGGAAACTGAGGATATACATCAACCATCTCTAAGTATATCTTCACGGGTCAGGAATCCTCCTACAAGGTATGATGATTATGTTTCATCTGTGGATTTGGTTTCTATTGATGGAGAACCTAGTTGTTTTCAAGAAACAATTAAGGTACCTAAAAGTGCTCAATGGAAGAAATCTATGAAAGAAGAAATGGATGCCTTAGAGAGGAATAAAACATGGGGCTTGGTAAAACATCCAAAGGATTGGAAGTTTGTCGACTGCAAGTGGGTCTACAAACTAAAAAAGGGTGTTGATGATAAATTCGAAAGGTATAAATCAATACTGGTAGCAAAAGGGTATTCTCAAATGGAAGGTATTGATTTTCATGAGATATTTTCACCAATTGTCAATGTTGTTTTAGTTCGTGTTGTGTTAGGTCCAGTTTTTTTACTTGATCTTGAGTTAGAGGAGCTAGATGTTAAAATGACATTTCTACATAGAGATATGGATGCTGATATATATATGGAAAAACCAAAAGGGTTTGTTCAGGATCTCAATAAGAGATTTTTTTTGAAATTCAATAAGTCATTGTATGGCATGCGACAGTCTCCTAGGAAATGGTACAAGAAGTTTGATTCCTTCATGGCGAGCCTAAATTTTACAACAAGTTAATATGATCATTGTGTTTACTTTTAAAAGTTGGAAAATGGCATGTTCATTATTTTTGTGTTATATGTTGACGATATGTTTGTGGTAAGCAAAAGCATGGTCGAAATATAATAAAACTCCTCTACTATAAAAGGGCTTGGTTCTATAAGAAGTGGTATGGATGGTTTTTTCCGCTAATGGATAAAGTGTAGAGTTCCAAGTTTGAGGTGGAGTAATTCAACTCTAAGAAATGCTTTGTGCTATGGAAGCTCAAGATGCAGGATCTATTTGTGCAACAAGGATTGCAAAAGGCATTTTCTGGATGCAAGATCCCTCAGTACTATTCATTTGAGTCTGGAAGATGAAGTGTTGTTTAACATCATTGAAGAGAAGACAACAATAGGTTTGTGGAGAAAACTGGAGAGTCTTTATATGACAAAGAACTTGGCAAATAGAATCTTCTTGAAGAGATAGTTGTACAACATGCGGATGAAAGAAGGTATGAAATTTTTTGATCACTTCAATATTTTCAATACTTTGATTTTTCAATTATCTTGTAATGAAGTAAAGTACAAAGATGAGGACGAGGCAGTTACACTACTGTGTTTGTTTCCTGAGTCTTGGAATCATCTTGTCACAACTATGTGGTTTAGCACAACATATTCCATTGATTACAACATTGTTGTGGGAGCTTTGTTGTCTCAGGAGGTGAGGAAAAGATCCAATAAAGAAACATCAACAACAGAAGCAATGGTGGTCAAAGGTCGATCTACAGAAAGAGGGAAAAATCATAGGGGTACATCAAGGTCTAATTCCAAAGGCAAGAAGAGTAAGCATAAATGTTGGTTCTGTGGAAAATCTGGGCATCTCAATAAGGATTGCTAGAAAAGACAAAATGCATCCAAAGAGGACTCCACAAAATAAGAAAATGAAGCTAATGTAGCTTAACCAAGTTCAGCTTCCAGTTCAGGTATGGTTGATGAGGTATTGTCTACTTGTAATGTTTCCCATCAACATCAACATTGGTTTTTAGATTCTGGTGCGTCCAACCACATGTGTTTTCATATAATTTGGTTCTCAACTTACCAATCTATTGATAATGGTGTTGTTTTATGGGAAAATATTTTTTTTTTTAAATTGTTGGAGTTGGTAGCGTCCGGATTAAAATTCATGATGGTTCTATAAGTAAATTAACAGATGTAAGGCATGTTCCCAAACTAAGAAATAACTTGATATTTTTGGGAGTTTTAGATTCTTCTAGTTATAGGTGTACAACTCAAGGTGGAGTACTAAAGGTTCCCAAAGACATCCTAATAGTCATGAAGGAAAAGAGGATCAGAAACCTTTATCATCTTGAAGGAATGATAGAGGTAAATAAAGTAGTGGTAGAATCTAAAAATGCAAGTGACTGTTCGTTTATGGCATCAACGTTTGGGTGATATGAGCGAGAAAGGGCTTAAGGTACTGGTTGATCATAAGTGACTTCCAACTTTGAATTTTCTGAATTTGAATTTCTGCAAGTATTGTGTTTTTGGAAAATAATGTAGACATAAGTTTAAAAAAGGAAGGCATATAAGAAAATGTATCCTTTATTACATTCATTTAGATGTTTGGGAACCATCCCCTATAGTTTATTTTGGAGGATCATCATATTTTGTGACATTTATATATGACTACTCTAGAAAGGTTTGGGTCTATTTACTTAAAATAAAAGTTGATGTATTTAACACTTTTAAGCAACTCAGAGCTTTAGCTGAAAAGAGAATTGACAGGTCAATCAAGTGTTTAAGGAAAGATAATGGATGTGAGTTTACATCTGTGGAATTTGAGAACTATTGCAAGGAAGTTGGGACCGAAAGACATAATACCATGGTTCATACTCCACAGCAAAATGATGTTGTTGAATGCATGAATAAGACTCTTCTAGAGAGAGAAATGAGCATGCTCTATAATCCCAAGATGCAACAGGAACTATGGGCAGAAGTAGTTCTTACAGCATGTTATCTGATAAATCATTCACAATCAACTGCAATAAATTGTAAGATTCCATAAGAGGTATGGACAGGTCATTCGTATGATTATTCAAATGTAAGAATATTTCGTTGTGATACTTATGCTCTTATTTTTAAAGATCAACATTCAAAGTTGGATCTTAGATCAAAGAAATATGTCTTTGTTGGTTATGGTGATGGAGTTAAAGGGTACATATTGTGGGATCCTACTGCCCACAAACTCATCATAATCAGAGATGTAGTATTTCATGAATCATCACTCTTAAAATCAGAACTGGTATATGTTGAAGTGAGACAAGAACATGTACCGAAAGTTCAACAAATTCAATAGGAAACTCATCCATCTCCAGAAAGGGAGGATTATTAAGATGTTAGAGAAGAAGAAGATGAAGATGCATAAAATATTCGGGAAACTGAGGATATACATCAACCATATCTAAGTATATCTTCACGGGTCAAGAATCCTCCTACAAGGTATGACGATTATGTTTCATCTGTGGATTTGGTTTCTATTGATGGAGAACCTAGTTGTTTTCAAGAAAAAATTAAGGTACCTGAAAGTGCTCAATGGAAGAAATCTATGAAAGAAGAAATGGATGCCTTAGAGAGGAATAAAACATGGGGCTTGGTAAAACATCCAAAGGATTGGAAGTTTGTCGACTGCAAGTGGGTCTACAAACTGAAAAAGGGTGTTGATGATAAAGTCGAAAGGTATAAATCAATACTGGTAGCAAAAGGGTATTCTCAAAAGGAAGGTATTGATTTTCATGATATATTTTCACCAATTGTCAATGTTGTTTCAGTTCGTGTTGTGTTAGGACCAGTTTCTTTACTTGATCTTGAGTTAGAGGAGCTAGATGTTAAAATGACATTTCTACATAGAGATATGGATGATGATATATATATGGAACAACCAAAAGGGTTTGTTCAGGATCTCAGTTAGAGGTTTTTTTTCAAATTCAATAAGTCATTGTATGGCATGCGACAGACTCCTAAGAAATGGTACAAGAAGTTTGATTCCTTCACGGCGAACCTAAATTTTACAAGAAGTTAATATGATCATTGTGTTTACTTTTAAAAGTTGGAAAATGGCATGTTCATTATTTTTATGTTATATGTTGACGATATGTTTGTGGTAAGAAAAAACATGGTCGAAATCAACAGGTTAAAGGCTCGGTTGGCTAGGAAATTTGATATGAAGGATCTAGGAGCAACAAAACAAATCTTAGGCATGGAGATACAAAGAGACAAGAAAAACAGTAAGTTGTGGTTACCACAACAAAATTATATGGAGACAATACTTATGATATTCGGTATGAATAATGTGAAACCTGTACAGATCCCTTTGGATTCCCATTTCAATATGTCTCTCGTTTATGTCCTAGTAATGACGAAGAAAATGATTATATGTCTCATGTACCATATGCTCATGTAGTGAGAAGTTTGATGTATGTGATGGTGAGTACTAGACTAGATATTTCACATGCAGTTAGTGTTGTCAGTGAATACATGGAAAATCCAAGAAAATATCATTGGGACGTAGTGAAATGGGTGCTTCAATATATTAGAGGCACAAACATGTATTCTATCACCTATGATGGTTCCAAAGATTCATTTTGTGGTTATGTAGATTCCTATTTTGCATGTGACTTGGACAAAGGAGATCCACTTCAAGATATGTCTTTACTCTTGCAGGAGGACATGTTAGTTGGATGTCAAAGATTCAAAATGTAGTCTCTTTATCCATTACTGAGGTAGAGTATATAGATTCTTCACATGTATGCAAGGAGGCAATTTCTTTACAAGGTTTGATGGGTGAGTTTGGAAGGATGCAGGACAAGGTGAAATTATTTTTCGATAGTCAAAGTGTTATTCATTTGGCTAGAAATCCAGCTTATCACAGTAAGACGAAACATATTTTTGTTAAGTGCCATTTTGTAAGATAGGTTGATGATGAAGGTGGAGTGGCTCGGGAAACATTCCATACAAAAGTGAATTTTGTAGACAATTTTACGAAACTAGTTTTCTTAGAGAAGCTATGATGGTGTTTGGCTTCTCTTGGCTTGTAGAAAATGTGATGAGTTAATTAAGGACATAATATATCACATAAATTGTTGTAAAGGTGGAGAATGTTGGAAACATGCCAATGAATTTCCTCATGCACTTGCATACACATGCATTTCAGCTAAAATTGGAATGTGCATACATGCACTCATTATAAATAGGTTTTGTAAACTATGAAATCTATTTATGAATTGTTCTTGTAACTATGTGATCTATTCATGGTCAGTTTGTGTAACTGAGTGATATATGTTATATATACGAGAATACCCATAGAGGTGAGAGTTCAAGGGGTGTAGAGAGCAGAGTGTGTGTGAGGAGAGGATGATTGTAATCTTGAGATTGGCTATTGTAATTCTCCCTTGAATAATAATAACACCGAATATCATTTCCCGTGGTTTTTTCCAACATTGGGTTTCCACATAAATCATTGTGCCAATCGTGTGATTGTTGTTCTCAGTTTTATACATGTTTAATCTTGCTTGTTGATGCTTTGTTTTGCCTCCTTCTACTGCCCAACATTTAGGGTCTAATACTTTGACTCCCCTTTTTCTTTGTTGACTATAACCTACCGAAGTCATTTAGGTTAATGAGTCATCACTTGGAGGGGGACATTACATTGCATGTGTATGCTATGTTTTCAATTGTTTTCCTATGCTTGAACTTGAACAAAATCAAAGTCATTTTCTTCTTCCCGATATCCATTAATCTCATATAGGTCCGACCTGATTTGAAAACATTTTCGTAGGAAATCTAATCGGGAAGCTCCTTCCTGTGAACACACAGCGTTGGGAGCTCTCGAAATTTTGTCGTGGCATCTAAAACCCGAAAACCTTTCCGCCCTCCCATGGCCAGGGTGGGACCCTTCTTCCCTTTTTCGAAGCGGTTACTTGGAATGGTTAAGATAAAAGGGTAGAGCCCTTCTGGACTTCAAAAGACAGATATGAATTAAAGTTTCGCATGAAAAGAAAATCGGACTTCGAAGCTTGGAAGAGCCATAAAAAAATTAAATATAAAATCTCTCAAAGGGCGAAATGATCTTATTACTAGATTCAAATCCTCCCAGGATCTGAGATTGACTTCGAACTACCCTACTGAGATTAGAGTTTATGCTATTTTAGGAGAAAATCCGACTTAGAAGCTTGGAAGAGCCATAAAAGAATTAAATATAAAATCTCTCAAAGAGCGAAATGATTTTATTACTAGATTCAAATCCTCCCAGGATCTGACATTGACTTCGAACCACCATAGTGAGATTAGAGTTAATGTTATTTTAGGAAAATAGCATTGTAGGATTAGAGTTAATGCTGTTTTAGGAAAGTAACATTGTACTCTTAGTTAGTCACTGATACCAAATCCGCCATTATCACCCTGCGAGAGCTACCCGCGTCCAAGGATGGGATTAGACGGGTTAATTGACCCTCACAAAGCAAGTTGCCGTCAAATATTGCCAAATATTTCAAGCAGCTGGATTAAAAGTTCGTGTAAAGGTCTAATACGTTTTGATAAATTTGTTATAACACTGACTTTTGACACGTGGATTTGGTTTCAAATTCCGACCTTTCTGTGTCCCATAACAAGCATTACACTATTGGAGATATCAACAGATTAAGGAAACCATTCACACATCTAACATTAATCCAACTTAATACAAATTACAATAATAGCATGAATCGTTAGAAATAAGAATATCGGTGCTTTTGAAAGCGTAAAATTAAAAGTGTAAATCATGGTTTTTGACAGGGACATATGTAATTCTCTATGTGTTTAATATGGAGTTAACAAGTCATATTTAAGCAAGAATTAATAACAAAAAAATATTTAAATGTTTATTTAAGTTATATAATTAGAGTTGGAGTTCATTTTGGCAATGGTGAGATTTCAATTTGAAACTAACATTTTTTTTTATGTTTGTCAAATTTGAAAAGTAGAGGTGCAAATTCAGACTCCTATGACAATGTCAGCTTTAGATAAAATATTTTCATATCAAATATATATATATATATATATATATATATATATATATATATATATATATATATATATATATATTATTCTACCAATAAGTGTTTGTGTGATTCCTTTAGTTCTTAACATGGAGTTACACATGACATATATATCATAATTCCTCTTAACCCTCTATCTATCATTCTTTTTTAGTTGAAAAAACTTCATTAAGATTTACAATTCTAGTGATTTGATTTTTATCTACTGATTTGATTTTTATCAGTGCATTAGATAAAATGAATCTATGATAGTTAAAAGTTTAAGGAATGATTTTGATTCCAGAAATGTGAATTTGGATTTTAAAAGTGTTAAATTCAATTATGGAACCATGAATTTATATTTCAAAATTGTTAATATCAAAGTACTATAATATATAATATTGATGAAAATACTTTGGATTTATTTTTTTAGGCATATAATCTAATATTAGTGTATAAAATTTTATTTTTTATGGACATTCATATGATTATGGCACACATTGTTAAATGTATCAAGACTATAGAGATGATTTCAACAAAATAAAAACATGGGTTCTTTGTGTTGAAGACTGGTATGGTTTTGATAAATATTTAAGATACTATACAATAGTGTTTCATGTATACAAAATGATGATTATGACTCTACCCTTTTTACCAACTTTTTAACCTTAGTTTTTAATAAAAAGTTTAACTTGTTTATCATGGAAAATTTATTTTAAAAACCTACATCATAAGCCAAGAGAAAAGAGAGAAACCAACCTTCAATAATTTTATTTGAAGCAATAGTTATCAATTAAAATTCACTATTAATTTATGAGTTCTTTCATGAAATGACTAGTGAAATAATGACAAGTATGTAACTTTGTTTTCAAAGAAAGTTTCATTCATGAGCATTACTCTCATTCTTTCATATTTTCAACATGTTATTGGTATGCGTCAATTACTTCAAATCCATTCCCATTTATTTTTATTGTTTTTTCTTTCCATCTAGTCTATGGTGACCATTCTCATATTTACATCCATGGACATCATTTTGTATATTTCAACAATCCAAAGTCCAATGCTAAGTTCATTTAATCTTTCTACAAAACTTTGTTTTCTTTTCATGCCCTTGTGGGCTTACACCAATGAATCATTGCCTTGTATGTCTTAGCAACAACATCTAAATATTGGTAGGCATTGCCATCTTCCCTACCCAACCATATTCCACAATGAGGGTAAGAGGGATATACTATGAATATTTTTCCCTCAACAACATATTCTCTTGTAGAGATTTCATCTATGGGATTGTTATATATAGCTCCAACAAAATGATCCTCAAGGTGTAGACATTACAACTCAATTAGGCTTATATACTTCATGTGAGGGTTGTATATCAATGTTGCTTAGTATATATTGCATTGTGGATGGTCATAAATTATTGTTGGAGTGTTTAATGTTCACATGGGCATATCCAAAGCCTAATGGGTATGTGCAATCTAATGATGGTCTTTCATGACGCATTAGTGACAATGAAAACATGAAAAGAAAACAATATGTTAACTTGGAGGGATTATTCAAGGCACTTTTACAATGAATTTGAATATGGTGTAAGAAGATGAAACGTAGGAAATTGAATTAAATTTACGAATATATAAATTTTATTCATATAAATTGTGAATAACTATGTGAAATTTGATTTTTTTCTAAAATTGGTATGTTTATTTTTCAGTGAAATACAAGGTCTATGTTTTTGTTTATACAGGCGTTGAGTACCTTCACATTGGAATTTCATTCCAAAAACTTGTATAATTGTAGTGAACCCGTTGTTCTAGTTCGGTGTATTTTTTTGGAAATTTATAATATTATTTAAAAAAATAAATAAATTATGAAAGTCAATATATCCTTGAAATTACAACGCCTTTTGTTCTTGCAGGCTAAGAGGTTCTTAACACGATCAAACAAGTTTCTTGTTTTTGTATCATAGGTATAAATATCCTCTAGTGTGACATACAACTCATTTTAGAAATGGTTAAGTCGACAAGAATTTTTAAAAGAAATAAGAGAGACCTGTGTATTCTAGGATTTTGATATATGGAAAGAAAAATATATATTAATAATAGTAAACTATATTAAACTAATATATATATATATATATATGGAATCTGCATAGTCAACTCGATCTATGTCTATAGTTTCATGAACAACTGAATTGTGTAGCCTATATAAAAATTACATCAAAAACATAGATATAGAGAGGAATTAAAAAAAATGGAGTTTTTTTATCAATTTGCAGACCAAACCACTAGGTTTCTCATCCCAAACATAAATCTGAGGAAGCCAAGTTAGTAAATGCATCTTCAAGATTTTTCACTCCCGCCCAAAAAAATTTAATTGAAAAGGGCATGCATACGTTCCTAAAGCACACACACACTCCTAAAGTGTATGCGCATTCCTAAAGCATGTGTTAAAACATGCACAAATTATTAGTAACATGAACTCACATGTGTTCATGTTACACTAAATATGTTAGGGACCTAATCTTCCTAACCCCTCACATAGGTAGAATAATATATGTCCATGTAATAAAGGTCAATTTCCAGGCAATAAGGAAGAATAAGTCAAATGTAAGAAGACCTAATAGAAGCTTCTGCTTCTAGAAGGATCTTCCTCTAGATTTTTCTTTTGGATAAACATATTTAGTATAAATAGGAGTAGAGGGTGCGAGAAGTTTTGTCTTGGATATTATTGTAATAGATCTCTAATCTGCTCGAGGTTGCCCCCTCGAAGTGGCAAGTGAACATTGCTATCAGTAATCAAAGTGCTTTTTTTGGTGTTATTCTGGTATTATTCTTGTATTGTTTTGATTATATCATTGCTTGTCTGCCATTTGTAGCTAAAATATTTTTGTTTTGCATACTATTTTATATCTGGAACACTACAAGTGGTATTAGAGCACCTTCCTCAGCACAAAATTGTGGGTTAATTTTTTTTCAGGGTAGAGATGTATTCCGACGTCTTAAAGCTACATAGATCTATTGTTACGCGCATAAACCCGCAGTCGGGGAGTCATACACACAATAAATACAAGTGGTACCTAAGTGCACATATGTTGGCCACCTTTGTAACCCTTATTGGTACCCCTTCGAGTGGTAGCATATCAAACAACACCTGTATATGGATCAACCTAGATCTCCTGAAGCCATCCATAGATAAATTGATTGACTGGATGACTGCTATAGTGCCACTGAGAACAACACTCGGGAAGATATCGTCTAGTACCTGTGTAGTTGGGTAGTACGGTTAAGGGCATTGTCTGGCCTCCTTAGTTGGTGCCCTAAGATATTGGTCCAAGTACTATTGTTGGACCTCGCATGCATATCAAAGAGATATAGCACATGGATAACCCTTTTCTGTAGAACCATTGAATACCATAACCCTTCGGATAGAAACAAAAACAGAGCAGATAGGATCTATGGTTGTGCAATTGTTCCTCCTACATTCGGGTTGCAAAATTAGTACACATTTCTCCCTGTTAAGAATTTGGGCATTTAGTCACTACAGTATTCTTCAGATTAGAGTATAACTCCGCAAAGAGTCTAGATCATGTTGACACCACTATTTGAGAGCTATCATGTCGGATTCCTCTATTCTCCCTTATCGCAATCATACTTATCATTTTTTATCAAATTGTTTTTCTCATTGACCTGACCCCCTTCCAACACTGTTATTTCGGCCTTACACCATTGGATTCTGCTCATCACCCTGATAGTCATGATTCACTTCACCCATAACCCATTTTTTGCGTGGTACCACCAATCCCTTTTAATTTTCACTCTTCCTCATGGCCCACACCCGTAGACAAGACGTGGTAGCTCACTTCAATTCCTTGTAGTCTAATTTCACAAATACCCAACAAGAAGTGAGACAACTCAGTGCCAATGTTTCCACCATCAATAAAAACATCCATTCCTACATCGACGTCAAAATTGAAACCATCAAACAAGACCTCACTACCCAGCTTGAATCCTTCAATACCCATCTTGCATCCTTCACTACGATGATCTGTGCTAAGCTGCATATCCCTATAGATATTCCATCCTCTAACCCAAATTTTCAATATGAAGGTGAAACTGACTCTAATTCCCATACTTTTCAGCCCCATCACTTTCGGCGTGACCTACAACTTCCACATGTAGATGTGACCAAATTTGATGGATCAGATCCCACTGGCTGGGTAACTCAATTGGAACATTATTTCTCTTTATATGGAATTAGAGATGAGTTGGCCAAACTCTGGTATGGTGTTCTCCATATAGATTAAGAAAATTGGCAATGGTGGCAATGGAGAAAAAATTCCCACCAAGGGTATGTGGCTTGGACACAATTTGTGTCAAATCTTTATGAACTCTTTAACACTGACACCAACCATTTAGGCCATTTAACAAAGTTAAAACAATCTGGCACAGTGCAAGTCTTTATATCCTCTTTTGATCGATTGGCTTTCCGTACGGAGGGAATGTATGATGCTTCTTTCTGTGAATGTTTTATCAATGGCCTCAAGTATGAGATTCAGGAAAATGTACTTATGGCTTGGCCTCAAATTTGGGTGGAATATACTAAAATAGCTAAGGAAACACAACAGGTTGTCTCTTCTCAAAACTGAAAACCCTCCTTTATTCCTCGCACTAAACCAGTCAGTCCCACTACTCCTTCTACTCCACTAAAGATCCATAAATTGACCAGGGCATAAATGGATGAATGCCAACTCAAAGGTATTTGTTATAATTGTGATGACAAATATTTTTGTGGGCACAAGTGTAAGGAACAAAATATTTTTATGGCCATATCGGAGGATGTTTCGGAAGACGATATTGAAGCCCCCCTTGTGGCTGAGTCACATGAACCCACTAACATGACCCTACCCTCCAACCCTCCCAAAGTTGAACCAGGCATTTCCTTGAATGCTCTCAATGGATTCTTTGCTCCCCAAACCCTCAAGCTATTTTGTTACATTAAGCATTGAAAGGTCACCATTCTCATTGATAGTGGAAGAAACCATAATTTATTCATCACCACATTTCCCAAGAAACTAATTACAATGGTTGTGTCATCAATAATTTTCAATTCATGAGTGTCAATGGCGAGTCCATGAAATTTGGGGGTGTAGTGAAAATGTGTCTCCAAATTGGTTAGTACCACATGAAATCACATATGTTTTATATTGACATGGGAGGTTGTGACATTAAGTTGGGTGCATAATGACTAAGGACTTTGGGTCCCATTCTCGTGCATTTTAAGGAATTAACCATGCAATTCCACCAGGAGGTCCAACAATATAAGTTGCAAGGCATCACCATTGGTTCCTAGGAGATGATTAGTTCCCATCGCATGGAAAAACTGCTAAAAAAGGTTCATTCTGGAATTATTTCACAACTCCATGCCATTAAAGCCACCGAGACACCCACTATGCCGCAGGACCTCTAATCTATCCTCTCCAAATATCAAGTTTTTTTTTCGACTCCTCAGGGACTCCCTCATTCCCGTAGTGTTCATGATCATTTTATTACCCTTGTCCCCAACATCCTTCCTACCAATATCCATTCCTATTGTAATCCCTTTTCCCAAAAAAAATGAAATTGAGAAAATTGTTCAGTAATTTCTCAACGCAAGTGTTATCCGTCCTAGTATGATCCCCTACTCTTCTATTGTGGTCATGGTCCTTAAGAAAGAAGGTTCTTGGGGCATGTGTCCTGACTTCCACGCCCTCAACAAACTCACCATTACATAAAAATTTCCCATTCTTGTCATTGATGACCTCTTGTATGAATTGAGTGGTGCTCAGTTCTTTAATAAACTTGATATTCGTTGTGGCTACCACCAGATACGTATGAACAACACTTAAATTCCTAAGACTGCATTTCAAACTCATGAGGACCACTCTGAGTTTTTATTCATGCCCTTTCACTTGTGTAATTCTCCTCCACATTCCAAAGCCTCATGAATCATGTCTTCCATCCTTTTCTTCATCATCTTATCTTAGTTTTCTTTGATGATATCCTCATCTATAGTAAAACCTAGACAACCCATCTTGCTCATGTGGATCGAGTTCTACATCTACTCTCTCAGCACCAACTTTTCCTCAAACAATCTAAATTTTCTTTTGGCTCCTCGAAATTCGAGTACTTGGGTCATCTTGTTGGCAAGGAAGGTGTTAGGGTGGATCCTAAAAACATTGAAGCTATGCAGGATTGGCCTCACCCAAAGACTCTCAAAATCTTGGGTGGATTTATGGGTTTAAAAGGTTATTATCCCAAGTTTGTTAATAATTATGGAAATATTGTGGCACCTCTCACTTCTCTCCTTAAAAAGAATTATTTCACTTGGATTCTCGCAATTTCTCAGGCCTTTCAAACCTTGAAGGTGACCATGTGCACCACTCCAGTATTGGCCCTTCCTGATTTCACAAAGACCTTTTTTCTAAAATGTGATGCTTCCAGGAGAGGATTTGGAGAAGTCCTTATGCAAGAGGGTAAACCTTTGGCCTTTACTAGAAAAAAATTGTCAGAGAGACATTTAGGAAAATCAATCTATGAAAAGGAACTCTTGTCTATTCTTCATGTAGTGGATCTTTGGCACCCTTATCTATTGGGGAAATGCTTTCTAATTAAGAGATATCATCAAAGCCTCAAGTATTTTCTGGAACAACGCCCTTCCTAACTTGAGTAACAAAAATGGGTGACTAAGCTATTTGGATATGATTATTAGATCATTTACAAGAAAGGCAAAAACAATGTGGTTGTTGATGCACTTTCAAGAAAATATGAAGATGAAGGGTCCATTTTTTCCCTCTCTTTCATTGTAACAAATTAAGAGAATAATGAGCTTCACTATAAAGTCCATTTGTATTTAAGTAAATAGTCACAACTTAAATCCACGTTACTTTTTGAGCTTCATGCTACACCATTAGCTAGGCACTTAGGGTTTACCAAAACTTATAACAGGGTCAAACATTCTTTTTTCTAGGATTGTATGAAATAGGAAGTTTGCAATTTTGTGGTATAATGTGATGTTTGTGAATGCAACAAGGGAGAAAAATTCAAAGCTCTTGGCACACTACAACCACTTTTGAGTCCACATTCTATTTGGAGGGATATATCTGTGGATTATATTGTGGGCTTAACCAAATCGAGCAATAAATACGTCACCATGGTGGTAGTTGATCATATTTCCAAGTATGCTCATTTTTGTGCTCTTCAACACCCATTTACAACATCCGTTGTGGATCAACGTTTCATGGATTAGGTCTTCAAGCTTCATGGTTGTTGGGCCCCAACACACCCCTTCTTTTTCTTTAATCAAAATCTGGGGTCCCTCGAAATTTTACTTGGATTTTTCATTTGTTTCCCTTTGAATTGATTGAATTGGTATTGGTTTGCTTTCTTTTGAGGTTGGTTTGGGTTTATATCATTTTCTTCTGTTTGGTTTGAATTTCATGAAATTTAAATGTCATTTCATTTTGCTTTCTACAGAGTTTTGATGTTTATGGAGGAACTTCATAATTTGAGAGTTTTTATTATGACAAATCTTTTCTATGACATTTGTTCACATTCGATCAAATTTGAATGAGGGAGAGAAGAACATAAAAATCTTAATTTAAACGAAAACCTTAATTTTTATCAACTGTTTACTTTCGTTTAAGTTATGATTATGTTTTCATATTTTGCTCATTAACAATAATTTTCACAAAATCATTTGGTAGGTTTAATTAATTAAATTATTTTGTTAGTTTGCATCTCATTTCAAAATAAAAATAAAATAATAAAAAAAAGAATTATCTATCATTTGTTTGATTTTGTGAAAACCCAAATTTAATATTTTTCTCCTCTCCATCAACTTGAAGATTCTATCATTTTAAGATCATATTTGAAAGGAAAATATAAACAATGTTTGTTTAGAACTTATAGTTAGTTTAAATTTATTTTAATTTTATTATTCTAGATTTTGTTTTAATCACAATTTTTAAGTTATTAATTTCATTTCTTTTTGTTTTACAGGTTTCTATTATCAGTTATTTGTTATGGATCTGATCATGGCTTGATTTTATTATATAAATACGTTCAAGATAATTGATCGAAAATAATATTGGATTGTTGCAAATTATTTATGAGAAAACAACGGATAATATTTGGAAATGCATTCAAGAACATATAGATGATTTTGCAGGTCTTGTTTCATCTAAACCGTAAGGCATTTGAAGAAACAGTTGAAAACCCATCAACAGAAGGGACCCATTTAGCTTAATGGTGGAAATTTTCCCAAACAAATGCATGATTTGAGGTATATTTGTGTCTCTCTATGAGACAAATTTCAAGTGGCAGAAATTATTAGTGATGCCCAGACTATTCATTCATTGTATAAATATATGAGAAAGTTTAGAGCCAAGAGATCTAGGAAATTGAGAGGAGGATTTTTATCCTTTCCTTTTTGTATATTATATCTTTTGTAAGATTTTTTTTTTCAAATGGAATAATGGATGGTTGGAATCTTTGGGAGAATGGACAAGTATTTTCAAAGAAGAATATGGAATCCCAGGTTGCTTAATGGCTTTTGTCCTATGAGTAAAATGGTTTTGTTTTCATTATAATATCTTCATATTCTTTGAGTAATTGATTATGCATTGATTTAAATTAGCTTTAGTCTGTTTTATCAATACATGGTTAATTGATATCGTTTATGTATTAATTTTTTCAATCATTAATAGTCTATTATCCCAAAAATTCCTTTTGGACCTTATGATGAACTTATTATAATGAAGCTATATGGGATACAATTTAGTCTTTGGCTTTTGTCCTTTTGCGGATTTTGCAATGTTAATATTGTTTCTCATATAATTTATGAATATGAAACTTGCTTTGTATTGAACTAGCTTTATATTTCGTTTATATGGTTAATTATATTTTGGTTCATTTAATATTTATGGTTGATCATCTATTCAAGTATTTTGAGTTTACATCCGATACTAGATAGTTGGTAACGCCATTTACTGAGGATTGTAATTTCTTTCATTTTCAATTATTTGGACATTCTAAAGTCACACGATACATAATCATTTTCCTTTTTGTCATCATAAACTCATTCCGGAATATAAAAGACTTCTTTGAGTTTCTTCAGGAAGTATTATGCTTGAATTTGTCATAGGTTTACACTTGACACAGGTTAAGAGGAGCTTATAAAAATATAGAGAGACAAATCTAGCTTAGTACTGTTGATCAACGTCAGGTTAGTTAGTTTAGATTTTATTTAATTTGTTTATTTGTGAATGAATAATGATTGCATCATTTAAACGCTAAATGATTTGACCATTATTGTTTTATCATTTACAATCTTATTCAATAATTGTTTATTAGTTTGTCATTTATAGTACAAAGACAATTTCATTTATTCTCTTATTTTGATCCATTAGTTGAAAACATTTTTTTTTCACAAGGATTTGCTAAAACCTTGTAAATTGTATATAGTTATTGTACATAAACATTGAGTTAATCATTTGTAATAAATGTTTTGATTGTTAGAGTTGTATATCTAGTTAGTCAACATCTTTTAGTTGTTTTTGTATCTTAGTTGGCTAACAGATCCATAAAACCCGTTAGGGTAGATTATACCAAACGACTTGGGTTAATTAGACAACCCCAAACCAAATCTTCCCTTCCTGTTGATGGTGTGTCATAAACGCCCATCAAAAAATGATGCTAAGAGGAGGGTCGAGGCAATTTTAATGATTAGATATTTTACCCCTTCATCTTGTCATAATTCCAGATTTATAAATTCTTCTTTTATTTCATCTTGAAATGCACTAGAAGGCAGGCAAGATTGACAAGCTGGCCTTGCAAGAGTCTTTGTTTTGAATTTATTTAATTTCTCATGGCTTCCCAAATCACTGTGTTGGAACATGCTTTCCACTTCTCATTACCTGATATTCCCAACAAGACAGTCTCTCTCTTGTCCAAACTCACCTTTGATGGTGGGCAGAATGTATCTGCAAAAGACCATCATAACAAGTTTTGGTGTAAATGAATCAAGGATGATATCTCAGATTTAAATGTTTTATGCAAATTTTTCGCTTTTACTTTCAGTGGTCAGATTAAAAATTGGTTTCATTCGTTTCCAGCATATCATATTATTGATTGGTTTCAATTTGTAGAGGAATTCTTAGATGGTTTTGAAATCTATGATTACAATCAAGTGTGTGAAGAATTTCAGGCTCTACTAATCAATCATGATTCATCTCCAGAAAGATTTTCAACAAGAATCCATCGTGTTCTCTGTAAATTTAATCTTGATGACATGTCATTTGTACTAAATCTTCTCTCTGATGCTTGTGTTCCCTTCATTCAGTCAGGTTCAATCACGAATGATGAATCAATTTCAAATCCTGACACCCAATTGTATGAAGAATTTTGCTTGCAAGATGAGAGGAATTCATCAGAAAACATTGAACAAGCAAGGGAGGTAGAATCTATTGAAAATTTTCTCACTGACAATCAATTTTGTTTTTCCTTTGAACCCTTGCATATTCAATCCTCAACTATCGTGGAAGGAGATTTTATTGTGGGTCTAGATATATGTCCATCTTTTTCTAACTGTTGCTCTAATCAGTACTTAGATTCAATTATTGAAGAACACTTAGGTGATGAAAATGATATTAAGTGTTCTAACATTCCAATGAAATAGATTAGAGATGTAGATCTACAATTGGAAGAAGAAACCTTAAACTTTCATCCACAAATCATATCTTATCCACATGAAAGATTAGATGTTTGTCATGAAAGTTTTGAATTGTCTTTCATACAGGAGGAAAATTTAGATGATCATATTATGTTGAAGTATTTATCACCAAAAGAGAGTTAAATTTTTAAGGCAAGTGAAGATGAATGTCTTGAGAATACCATTGTTAATTATCATATCTCAAGAGAGTATTTTCGTGTTCTCATTTCTAATTCATTTTACTCATTATATCCCGATCTCTTATTAGATTCTGGTATGCATGGTATTTTACCCACGGTATCGTACTCTTCTCCATCACAATCTAATATTTTCGATATGTCAATATTTGGTGAAATTAATTTCAAACATAAAATTTATGAAGTCGGATTTGACGCTCTTTCACTTTCATCACTCGCATGGGAAAAAGATATGTCATAAGATGATTCTACACACTTTATTTTTGAAAAAGACAATGCATTCATTATGGAGATTGAAGATTCCATACTTCATATTCATTCATTGATTAGATTAAACTCTCATAATTCTACTGCACATTTGGAACCAATTCATCTCATGAAAAGGAATGCTCAAACCAACAATTTGATTTCTATATTGAATCCTCGTACAATGTGTTTATCAATTGTAGATCTAACTCATCAAAGTGATAACTTGGATTCTGAGTTTCATGATAGGATTGAATATTGGCTTCATAATTCATATCTAAAAAATCTTCAGAGTAATGTTAAAGTCATGCTTACTTTGTTTCTTATTGAAAATCTAGGGGGTAAGCATGATGTGTTTTTTTCATATCCTCCATGCGAAGAAATTCATGAACAATTGGAGAATTTTCAAGAGAATGGGGAATTTCCATCTTGGTCGATGGTTATGTCAGGTCCCCATAATTTTAGCAAGTTTTCTGAATCTAGTTACATTCTTCCATGCTTTTGTGATCTATATCATGATAGAATTGTATATTGGGTGGAGGGTTCATATATTAAAAAATTTCGACATAATGGTAATGATATACTTACTTTGTTTCTGAGTGAAGAGCATAAAGGTAAAGGTAAGTATGATGTATTTATTTTTATTTCTGAAATACTTCAATCCATCTTACTAATTGGAAATTTCTTTGTCTTTGTAGGATTGGATTTACTCTGATGACTACATTGGAAGCATGACTTCACTTAGTATTTTGATTTGTTTAGTAGTTTCCTTTAGTTTTTTTTAGGTTTCCTTTAGTTTTCTTTCTCAATGTTTCTTTTTGTAATAATGCAGTTATGAACACAAGTGGGTACAACAAGAGAACCATAATATGAATGTTGTCAGGGAAGTCCACTTTAATCCTTTTCTCTTTGCTTTTTCGTTGAATACTTCTTTTCAAAAACAAATTATCATCATGCAAATTTTATAATGGAAAGTAAATAGATAAGTAAATTTGAACTATCAATTCACCCGAATTCAACCCTGACCCAAGGTGCCACGCATAGGATTGCACTCATATTAAGAAGGATTTTTCTATTTTCTTTTAGTTTCTTTTATTTTTAACAATAATTCTTGGTGAAAGTAACGTCTTATGCATCACTATATTAAGAAAAGAAATTGCTCGCATATGCGATTTTATATGATTTAGTTCTTCCTTTTACAGTGGGATGCTAGCATTCATTTCAAGAATTATGTTTTTGAAAGCAATTTGAAATAGTTCAAATAGTTTCCGATGTTAAGGTTCATCTCAGATAATTGATTTATAAGTCAGTTGAGTACTATGGAATCCTAAAAGGTCTTTTTGAGCGTATTACCCTTAAAATGTGTCGAGATCTTTTGGAATTATGATTATCCTTAGACTTTTTACACCGTCCTTGTTCTTAAAAGATCACTTTTAAGTGCCTCCCCATTCTCTAGATGATTTCTTAACCAAAATCTAAAATATCTAAACCATGATAAAATTTCAAGTTTTGAAAGAAAAAAAATAAATAAAATCAACTGTACACCTGTATTGCAATTAACCTCCAGTATCACCCTTCTCTCTTTGTCATCAATAAATCTATAATTGTATTATTATTTAAAAGTGGCATAAGAGGGTTGGAAGCACTTAAGTGTGGGAAGTGTGTGTAAACCCGTCGGGGTACTGAATAGGCTCGTCGGGAGCGGATAAATGCACACATGATACCAAGACAACTTTTTCATGGTACTGAACATGTCTGTTGACAATGAAGCAATGTCGGTTCGAGAGGTAGAAGGTATATTTTTTTAAATTAACTTTTATGGAAGTATACATAATGTGGATACAACTATTGGATGAGATTAAAGCATTTGAGTGGGTTAAATGAAATCCCTATCAAGTCTATGGATGCCTGATGGAAGCAGTGGCTCTATCAACGATATTGAAATCCTTTTATAAACATCGTGACTCTTTGATTAAAACACAACTTCAGGTTATAATCCTCTGTAATATCATTATTTTCTTATTTTCTGATATTTTTCTAAAAATCTGAGCTAGTCTTAATATTGTGTAATATTAAAGTGGATTTGTTTCAAAGTAGCTTAAAATTATATCCAAGTCTTATTCTTCTTCCTTGAGATAAAATTTAAATAGGTGAGAGATAATTTATTCACCCAGTAAGTCGCCATTTGTTGGGCCCCAACAACCCCCTTCTTTTTCTTTAATCAAAATCTAGGGTCCCTCAAAATTTTACTTGGATTTTTCATTTGTTTTCCTTTGACTTGATTCGATTCATATTGGTTTTCTTTGTTTCAAGGTTGGTTTGAATTTCGTGAAATTTAAATGCCATTCTGTTTTTCTTTCTACGAAGTTTTGATGTTGATGGATGAGGTTCATAATTTTGGAGTTTTTATTACAACACATCTTTTCTATGGCATTTGTTCACATTTGATCAAATTTTAATGAGGGAGAGAAGACCATAGAAATCTTAATTTAAATGAAAACCTTAATTTTTATCAATTGTTTACTTTCGTTTAAATTATGATTATGTTTTCGTCTTTTTCTCATTAACAATCATTTTCACAAAATCATTTGGTAGGTTTAATTAATTAAATTATTTTGTTAGTTTTCATCCCATTTCAAAATGAAAACAAAATAATAATAAAAAAGAATTATCTATCATTTGTTTGATTTTTTGAAAACCCAAAATTAATATTTTTCTCCTCCCCATCAACTTGAAGCTTCTAGAATTTTAAGATCATATTTGAAAGGAAAATATAAACAATGTTTGTTTAGAACTTATAGTTAGTTTAAATTCATTTTAATTTTATTGTTCTATATTTTTTTTTATTCACAATTATTAGGTTATTAATTTGGTTTCTTTTTGTTTCACGAGTTTCTATTATCGGTTATTTGGTATGGATCTGATCATGGATTGATTTTATTACTTAAATACGTTCAAGATAATTGATCCAAAATAATATTGGATTGCTGCAAATAATTTATGAGCAAACAACAAATAAGATTTGGAAATGCATTGGAGAACAAACAAACGATTTTGCGGGACTTGTTTCACCGAAACTGTAAGGAATTTGAAGAAACGGTTAAAAACACATATGTAGAAGAGACTTATCTAGCTTGCACACGATAATTTTCCAAAACAAATGCATGATTTCAGAGATATTTGTGTCTCTGTACGAGGAAAATTTCAGGTGGCAGAAATTGTTGGATCATGTTGTCATTGATGCCAATGGTTTGATTGATTGATGTCATTGATTGATGTCAAGTGATTGATTGATGTCAAAGGATTGATTGATTGATGATTTATGTAATATAATATGTATTGTCCTTGATGAGAATGC